>PVLD010016603.1:0-44466 GCA_004027595.1 Dinomys branickii | reverse complement strand
GGCTTTCTTCCACCACGCCATTTCTGTCTTGGAGCCAGCTGACCACGGACTGCACTCTCGGAAGTCATGGGCCTAGAGAAACATTTTTCTCTTTTAAAATGTATATGTCGGGGGCTGGGGATATAGCTCAGTGGAATAAGCGCTTGCCTAGCAAGCGCAGGGTCCTGAGTTCAATCCCCAGTACCGCAAAAAAAAAAAATAAATAAATAAAATGTATATGTCGAGTATTTTTTCCAAGGAACAGAAAGGTGACTGATACAGTGGCCTTCTTGGGGTTTTCTTTGTTTCTCCCAATTTCATCTTCAAAGGCTATGGGTTGGCTTAGCAGCTGGGGAATTCTCTTCTACTGGGAGCTCAAGGAGACAAGAATGGGAAGAGTTTTTAATTTCCAAGCCACCTCTCACAGAACCTTAAACAGACAAAAGCAGAGGGCCAAGATGGTGATGATGCATCAGAGGAGAGTAAAAAATGCATTGATTTAGAGTTGAATGTCTACCGGTCAAGGTCTACATGGGTCAGTGCCTAGCTAACTTTTCACAGGGATAAAACTGACAACAGACAAAGTTTTTCTCCACTTTTCAAGTAGAAAAAGAGAGTAGGGAAATTAGCTACTGTCATCCAGCTAAAAAATGATAAAACTGAATTTTGAACTCAGGAGTCCGTGAGCTTCCATAGAGACTGAACTAGAATGCAATACTCCAGGCTGGTCCCCAGGGCCCAAAATAAAGATCCGGTGATGTTTCTCCTCCCACAGAGGCCTGTGACGATTGACTGTGGCTCATCCTGCCAATACACACATCTTTTCAGAAAACTGAAATGTGAATGAAGCTTCTGCCTTTTCTACTTTCCTGGCAGGAGCTCCAATTTGGAGTCAGATGAACCTGGGTTTGAAACTCAGCCTGACACCTTACTAGTGTTTTCTTAGACAAGTAGCTTGGCCTCTCTGTTCCTTGAGTTTCTTATCTATGACATGGAGACAATGATAACAGTGCTTTATAGAGTTGTTGAAGGGATTAAATGAGATAATATAATGAGATAAGATGACAGAAAACTCTTACAATGGTCTCTAATACAGAATAGGTGCCTGTCAGTATTAGATGTCATTAATAACATTAATATGGTGAACTTTGGGTCAAGTATGTCTGACCTTCCTCCTTGACCCTGTGTTTTTGCTCTGCCCTCCATGTGTGACTTTCCTATTACAGAGAAGTGATAAACCCGCATTCACCTATGGCAGGATTTCCCCTTTCTGGTTTCTAGAAGCAGTCCTGGAGGCCACCCCTCTGATGTCCTTCTCCCAGATCTAAAAGAGACCCTGTGTGGTTGACTTTTCTTCCCCAGAGCCAGATTCCAAAGACACGCTCAAGGGGTACATGTAGAATATGTCATTTGGGCCTTGAATTCAAGCCGCATTTTTAAACCTGGCTTGGCCAAGAACACAAGAAATTACATTTTAGTTTCTACCTGTACCTATTTTTCTAAATTTTAAAGTTTAGGACAGGGAATGAGGAAGGGATGTGATTAACTGCTGACTTCAATGGAAGGGAAATACTATACTCTTCAGCCCACATCTAATATTTTATCCTCAAGTCAAATGCAAAGGAATTCAGGAAACAAAAATCCAGTTAAGTGGCTGATTCAAGCCCCTCTAAAGACCACTTCATTTTATCTATAGTGTTAACTGTGGCTCCCTGATCTTTCCATTCATCCTGCCTGGCATAGATCCAATTCCTTTTCCAGATTCTAGCTTTCCAACTCCTTTTACCTTAGAGAACTTCTGCATCCTCACTGTTATGGTTGATACATTGTGTCAACTTGGGAAGTCCAGAGGTTTGGCTGAGGACTCAGCAGGAAGCCACGGTGCTTACTTTGTATATATCCTGAGCCTGTGGAAGTGGAGGGCATGGAAGTTATGTGAGAGCTACACCTCCCTGGGTGGGGGTAGCCTGTTTACAATGTAAGGGAAGGAGAGAGGCTGCTTGCAGCCATTCCTCCCTTTGCTAGTTGTTTTGCTGTGCTCTGCTGCCATGAACAGTTTGCCCTCTGCCATGTGCCACTCTGCCTCTGAACCAGCCAAGTATGGACTGAGACCTCCACGAACTGTAAGCTAAATAAACCTCTCCTTCCTTTATTTTGGGTGTTGGGTATTTTGTCTTAGCAATGAGATAAAAGTAACCAAGACACTCACAAAATAGCTACTACAAATATCTCTATCTTGGATAACGTTTGTGTCCTGACAAAGTAGCTCCTACTCCCTTTACTCTTGTCCACTGTGCCAGTTTTTGTAGTTTTCTTGCCTTTCTGGCCTCTCTCCAATTTTTTCTGACTCTCTTAAAGGGTGTCACAGCCTCAGGCCGAGGTGCTGGGCTGCTGCTCTGAGCAGCAGTTGTCTTGACATAGCAGGGTTGGTGGGACCCTCCCTGAGCTTCTTTGCTACCATGTACTTTCACCCTGTGATTCTCAGAGGCATAAAGAGTCCATGTGCTCAGGAATTGGTGTCTGTTTACAGTTTATAATATTCTGCAAGCACTATCAAGTGATCTGAATGTTCCCCAAGTGGAGCATATGGATAGCAGGAATATTACTGTGGTCTGGGATTATCAGCACAGCTAAGTTCACCTCCCTTGCTGATCCCTAAGACTCTCCTTGGAAATCTCACATATGCTACTTTTTAGTGGGAAGTTAGAAATAAAGATTTCCATGTGAGATTTCTCAGTTATAAAATGTTGGCAAATGTTTTTAAAACAACATCAACAGCTACCAAAAAAAAAAAAAAACCACGATAAGGACCAAATAAAACCTTCCTCCTGTTGCTGCATTCCACTTGCTGCCAGTTTGCAGCCTGTGTGCCTAGGCCACTGGCATCCTCACCTTTCTTTCACTGGTGTTTATGAAGGCTCTACTGAATACCAGAGATGATACAAGAAGAGAAGCAAGGGACCCACGGTTCTCGCCCTTGAAGATGTTGCAGCTACATTAAGCTAAGAAACACCGGCACAAGGTTACTAGATGCTGTGAAGTGTTTTCTCCAGCTTTTCAAGGCCACTGAAGATGTTCACACTCCATTTTTGTTGAGAAGAGAGGGTTCTATGTCATGGGTGTCATCAACAGCCTCTCTGTAGACCCCTTTGGTGCTACTCCCATCGGCTTCCCGCAAGCAAGCTCTGCTTTCTCCCCAAGGGCTCCTCCTGATTCTCACCATTCCAGTATGGCGAGGCAACTTCTTTTAAGGACAGAGGGGCTGGTGGATGTGGGTAGATGCAGAAACAGAAAGAAGAACAGATAATGCAAGAGGCAAATCTAAGAGCAGCTCTTGGAGCTGCTGTGTTCACATAGATTCTACCTCAGCTTCTCTTGATGGTGCAGTATCTGCCCCTCTGGCGGGGGCAGGGTGGTCTCCAAAGTCAGTCCTCTACATCAGCGAAACCAGGTGATCCACCTTTCACCAAGTTAACGCCAAGGCAGGGTCAAGAGCATTTACGTGTGTGCTTGTTAACCCTCCCCACAGCCTTCTAGGACAGGTGCTGCTACTGTTTTTACTTTTTCAGCAGGGGAAGATGTCTCTAAGGACAAACTAAGGTCTTTCCCCTAATCATAGGGTGAATGGGTAGCAGAGCTAGGATTTGAGCTGAGTTCTGCTGTTTGCTGACAAGTTACAGAAACTCAGCTCAAACCAACTCAAACTAGCTCCAATAGCAGGAGAATTTATGGCCACACATGCTTTGGCAGCCCAGTGTTTCGAGTCTACTCAGGCTCATTTGGGTCCAGGGGATCCTGCAGTGGTCTTGGAGCTATCTCCACCACTTCTCTAGTTTACAGACCAATTTTTCCATGTTTTTTTTTTGCAAAGATGTTCATTGGCACTTGCAAGGATCTAGGGATAGAGGGAGGGGAAGGAGGAGAGGGGGAGGGGAAGGAGAAGGATTAAGATACCCAGTGACTGCAGTGAACACATTCGTTATGGGGAGGAGGTCAGTTGGCCTAGGACTCCTCAACTAGGGCCACATGGCCCAAAAAAGGTTCCCCGGTGGGAAATCAAGGTCTGGTAACAGCCAGAGAGGAGAATGGATGCTGGGTGGGCAACACTGACAGATGTCATCTATGCTTTGTGACATCAAAGTTTTTCCCCACAACTACATTGGTAAGAAGACAAATGAAGATAGGATATTTAGCAAATGGGACCCTTCCCTCGTGTCATTTGATCATTCTATAACACCTACATTAGCAAAAAGTCCTTAAATACTTCCAGAGCCGCTTTGTGGACCCAGGGAGCCTTTATTTTTTTTTCTCTCACCATGATTCACCCAGTGTCTGGTTGTCAATCCGGGTCTTCTTCCTAGGCCAATGGCGCCTGAGTCTTGTCTGAGGTTTACAGCCATGGAAAATCCCCACACTTTGATGGCAGAAGGTGGAATTGACTGCCTTATTCTCTCTGGAAGCCCAGGGGAAGATTTCAGACACAAACATTTGGAGGAAGAAGTTGGCAGTGGAGTTGCTGCCTCCAGATTAATTTATACTCCGGCAGCCCCCAGAGAGGCTGACAGACTGATGGATGGCAATCTCTGCTGGTGTACAGCCACATTAATGCTGCCACAAACTCAGCCCATTAGCTCTGAGTTCCTCTCCTCCTTTTGCCACACCTTGGACAGGAGTCTCACATAAAATGGGCCAGCTCACTGGGACCATGTGCATTCAATGTCAAATCTCTCGGGTGGAAGTTTTCAACTGGGTTGCCAACCCAGCAGAGGGTGTTCAACTCCTCACGCCCACCACCATCTGCTGTCACCCTTCCCAAGGTATGGTGAAGGCCACGAAGGACACCTCACAAGAACGTAGTTCACAGAGGAACTCCATTACCTTCCTCTGGGGGGATTAGCAACAGTTCCAAAGATAGGAGAGCCCATGACATCAGCAGTCCTGCTTGCAGGGCATTAGGTATGTGAAAGCTCTAGTGATAATCTATAAACGCTGAAACTTGTGGCAAATTCCTAGAGTGAAACTTGTGGTGAGTTCCAAAAACACAGTAACTATAATCATTTGAACTGGTAGTTTGCTCAGAAAACAGAGCTTGAGCTTGGGGCTATCTGCACAGAGGTGCTGCCAGTGATGACCTAGCACTGCTGTTGAATTTGTAGCCAGAACCAGGACGCCCCACCTCTCATGGTTACTTCATCTTCTCCATTTTTGCTATCCTGGTGCCATGATGAAGGGCGTGGGCTCTGGAGTGAGACTGATAAACTCAGGCTTGATTATTATCCTTGCAGCTACCCTTGTCTGAGTCAGCACAACTGGCTTCCATGTCTCAGCTTCCCTCTAAAAACAGCAATACTAGTAATATAGACCCTGCGGGAGCTGGTGCTGAGTGTGGCGCCTGGTACGAATAGGAGAGGCCTTGTCAATATTGGCTGCTGTTAGGGTCATCCCATTGGGATGTGCTTCCGTGACTGTGGCGCCAACACTGTCTCTTGTATATGACTTGGTTTGCACTCTCAAACTCCACACACTGTCAGCCTCTGGTGAGTGGTGCCCACTGCCTTAACCCAGCTCTGGTGGATCCAGACAGGGTGGTGTAGCCTACATTGCTTCCCCACAGGGTACAAGGAAAACGTATGCCCCCAGACTGTGCAGATTATGGCAAAGTCTTGAGGTTTAAAACCTGGCGAATCTCTTCTGAGAATCTTATGGACTCAGGGCAGTAGCCGCTTTTTGGTACTAGTGGCCTAGGGACAGAACATCTAGAAATCTGAGAACTGGGACATCTATCATGGGTTCAGCTGGCTCAACTTCCTGGGGCCTGGAGGTACACTGGGTCCCAGCACTTGTCCTGACCGTGACAGGTTGCAGCCCCAGCAGATGCCTCTGCCAGTTCTCAGCAATGATACTCACAGTGAATAATGCCTTTTCCCAGACAGCATCTGGCCCTGGCAGAGGCTGGTATTCTAGAGACACAGACTCACAGCCCTCTGGGACCACTGCCTGAGCTGGCCTGGGTTGACCAGAGTAGCATAGGGAAGCATAGGTTAGGAGGTCTTGGATAGGGATCCCTGTGAACCAGCTTGAGGAGAGCTGAGTACAAAACTCACCGGAACCAATTCCCCACTAACTGACTTGCAGATGCAGAGTGGATAAGGAAAACTCACCTGGGCTTTCCACTTGACAGAAGTTCTAGCTCAGCTCGTGGTCCTGATGGGGTCATCATTTGCATATATAGCTATACCAACTCACCTTCTTGTATTAACCCATTAACCACTGGCTAATTAGCCATTGCATACCGAGTCAGAACTTGGTCATGTGGCTTTTGGGTCAATAAGAATGTGACACATGCAGACACCTGCAAAGCTCTTGCACAATGACGCTGGTCCTTCTACTGTCCTTCTGCTGCTCCTTCTGCAGCCACTGAGCAGGCCTAGGTATCCTGCTGAAGGAGGGGTGACCACATGACCCCATCATCTTGTGCACTTGGGACTTTACATTGCCTACGCCCACCAGACTGAACCATTAGTTGGCTACAGACTCATGAGTGAACCCAGCCAAGTTCAGCTAAATCTGGCCCAGACCGGAAGGACTGTCCCAGTGAACTCAAGTCAACCTATAGAGTTGCTGGGCTCAATAAACAGCTATTGCTTTAAACTACTAAGCTTTAGGGTGGTTTGTCCCACAAGAAAAGCAAACTGAAACACAAAGCCTTTGTGTTGTTAGAGACCGCTAGATTTGATGAGATGAGGCTCACCCCAGCTAGACCAGGATATCATTCCCCAACATCCCAGAATGCTTGTTATAAAATCTATACAACAGAGCAAGTGAGTATTCAAAATTACCTGGCCCAAGAGTGAAATACCATCTCTGAGTGCACCCTTTCCAGGTTAGGTTATCTGTCCCCTAACACGTTCAGGCAAATGTAAGTAGAGGTTAAGAGAAAGTGGTCCAAGAAACTTGCCATTAAAGTGAGATAAGATCGAAGGAATATTTAGATCTCTGCTATGTTCCAGGCTTTGAACTTGATGTTTAAAAAAATCTTGGTTTTGTTTGCCTCTGGCATTCCCACTTAATAACCTACAAAATAGATTCTGCTTCCACACTTGCCGAAACCAAGGCTTAGTGCAGTGCTGTGTTCTTTAGGAGTGGCACAGCCGGGGTTTGAATTTTCCTCTGTGAGCACAGTGTGTGCTGGTTTTCTTGATACCACAGCATCCCTATTTCAGCAAATATCTTTCAGACCACTACTTACATGCCAGGAACTTTTCTGAGTACTGTACATAAGTCATTTATTCCTCAGTGCTAACCCAACAGGATAGAAATTATTGTTATGACCACTTTGCAGATGAGGAAACTGAGGCATGGGAAGGTTAAGAAACTTGTTCATGGCCACATGTCTGGTGGGTGGTTGAGGCAGCATTTGGCACCTGGCCTTGTGGCTGGAAAATGCACACTTCCAGGCAAAGAGCTCACTATGAGTGGTTGAAAATTTTTATATAAAGAGCTCCTGTCCCCTTTGAACACAAAGGCCCTAGGCAGGGAAGTGGACTGCCCGATAAACCCATGTTTGGGTTCTTTGGGGTAAAGCTATGGACAGTCTTATCTTCTGGGTCTGAGTACTGCTCCCTCTTTATCCTTAACAGGGCAACCCCCCACTGAGGAGTAGACACCAGGGCTGCTGGTACAGACACAACACGACCAGGAGAGTGAGTGGAACGGACAAGGTGGACCTGGTAGGGAATCCTACGGCGCACACCCCCATCTAAAGAGGAACCACTTCTCTCCAGTTTATTGTCAACAAGCAAGAAAATTGTCCAATGGGGTCCAAGTCTGCCATGTCTCAGGATAAGCCAGAAATGTAATTTTTGAGATATGTTTTGATTTTTAAGTTGGCACCCAATACATTTTTTTCCCTCAAAATGCCACGTGAGCCAAACAAACTTCTCTGGACCAACGAATGGCCAAGCAGAGTGCTTGCTGAGTTTAGTACAGGAGATAAAACTCAGGGTAAATGACAATAAAAATCAGAATGCATTTAAGCAAGAACTTATCTCCTGGAAAATAAGTCTGGAATAATCATCTTTAGGGTCGATATGAGAAGCGCAGGGTAGATTATTAAATAGTCTTTTACTTGGTTTTATCTTTGAGGCTGCTATTTGACTTCCTAATGCTTGGTTGACAAATTGCAAGACTGTCCTACTTCTGTAGGGAGCAGATTTACAAGCCAAGTTGTGAAATTTTCATCTCAGCGTCTGCTGTGCTACTGGCTCTTTGGGTATCTAAAGTATACAGATCTCCTTTCCATCAACAGTAAACAGACTGTCTGGAGAAGAACAGGCACCATCTGTAAATATCACATTGGCACCCAAAGAAATGTGGCTATGCCCAACCACTTCCTCACAAGGCAATTCCAGGCCTGTTCACACCTCCTAGGTGGGCCTACTTTGGCCCTGCAAACCTCCTTGTGCCTGCCAACCCCAAAGTCCGAGCCACACAAGTCTCAAGTCTACGTGGTATTATCACTAACAGCTGCTATCAATATAGGACCCTTGTTGGCTTCCCTGGGACTTTCTAGAGCAAATCCAAGATACTATGTGGATACTGGGCAGGTTCATTCATTTGGCAAATATTTACTGAACATCTACTGTGTGCTAAATACTGTTCCAGGGTGCACTGATAGGCTGAATAGAAGAGATAAAAATCTCTGCCTTCATGGATCTTGTGTTGTAATGGGGAGACAGGGAATAAACAAGATGCATACACAAATTTTCTAACAGTTAAACTGTGTTAGATGGTTGTAAGCCCTAAGCAGAAAAACTAAAGCAGGGGAGGGGTGATGAAGGGTCAGGGAGGTTTAAATTTTGCACAGGGTGGCCGGAGAAGACTTCCCTCAGAGAGGGATGTGTCAGTGAAGACACAAAGGCACAGGAAGCTGGGCACGAGCTTCCCAAGGAGCCATGGGGGGAGGGTGCAGGTACACAGCTCCCAAGGCCATTGCACTTGGTGCATTCTGGGAACAAGAGGGAGTCAGTGTTGCTGAGGGCAGCAGGAGAGGAGGTCAGAGACACAAAGAAAAGGAAGCAGGCTGCAGAAGGACTTGGACCTTTGCTCTGATTATGACAAAGCAGAGAGGAGTGACATGATCCTGCTTCCTCCATGTGATCTACCTTGGCGGATCTCATGGGCTGCTGAAAGCCAGACAAGGGTAGAAGCCAGAGGCTGTCGATGGTCATTGACAAAAGAGATGACGGTGGTTTGAGCAGGAGTAGGTCAGACTTGGTCAGATTCTGGATACACACAAGTCTCTGAACACTTGTTATTACTGTCCTGGGGATCACTGAGCATTCTTGGGGCAGGGGAGAGTTATTTATTTCTTGGAAAATTGTCTGCAAAATGCTCTCATGGGTATGGCATTCACATGAGCAGTTTGTGTAGCGCAGGGGTCAAAAGCTGCACCCTACCGTCCAATGTGCCAAGTTCATTTTATTCCACCACGTCCCCTGCTTAACACTAAGCAAGCTTTGAGATCTCCCAAGCAATCCTGTCTCTTCACTCGTAGTTTCAGATGTATTCACAGTTGTACTTGCCTAAGCTCAATGAGGGCTATGAGGAGTTAGATTATGTAATACTCCATAACAAGTGCTCAGTACACAGTAGCTATCTTTCTAGTCTCCCCACTGGATGGGTGACTCATTGCGACTTGGAGGACTTGTCTTCAACCTGAGTTAGATCACAGGTTAGATGCCTGATCTAGCTAGGAAGTTCCTTCATAAAAGATTGGAATTCTATTTGTGGTTGGGTCCTGATTCCTCCATGTGATCTACTTTGGAATCAGGATAATGCTTGCTTCCAGGAATGACTTTGAGAGTGCCTCTTCCCTTTGAGTTTCATTAAAGATTTTGAGGGCCTCCTCTTGCCAATTAGATCCTTGATCTAAACTAGGAGGTTGAAGATCTTGATGTTTCTACACTAGGTATGATTCCAGAATTTTCAACCAGGAAACTAAGCCTCAGGCTGGCTAAGTACTTGTAATTTGCAAAAACTTGCTCAAGGTTACAGGACTAGAAAGTGACCAAGCTGGATTTGAACTCAGAGTGCTTGTATGCTAAACCCATCCATGCCTTTCACCAGAATATCAGGCTGCCTTGCACATGTGCTGAAAGGCCTGCTGCAAAAAGATTTGTCCAGCAGACAAAATGAGGGTAGCTTCGATCAGAAAGCAAAGTCAGAATCAGCTCTGTGTCTTAGGATTATTTTACAGAGACCTGCTTCTCCAGTGGCATCAGGCTGCTGGGCTGTTCTTCAACCAAATCAATCCAACTTGCAGTTCTTGCTGTTTAATACCTGTTAGAAAAATGCTAATTTCATCATAGGCCCCACTGCTGTTCAGATGTACAGGAACGGTCCATCATAAATCCACAAGGGAAAGTGTTTATGAGAGATTCCCTTGTAGTTTCTACCCGCACAGTGGAGCCTCCTGAAACTACTTCCATTATGGACCATCTTCATACTTGTTAATGTCTAATTACTGACGCTAATGGGTCCATGTATTTTAAAAATGAAATTATGAGTTTTATTCAATTAGGAAAAGCACTTGATAAACCGCTGAATAAATCTGGCAAGGGACACAAAGGACTGGTAGTTAAACAGGCACCCCCAGCTCAGGGTACTCTCAGAGTGCTGCAGCAGCAAAATTAACTCCAAAAGGAAACAAATCAATGCCGGAATTGTGAGAGGGAGCACAGGCATGCGTGAATCCATCTTTAGATTAACAACAGGCCTGGGAAGGGCCCAGGCTTGGAAATGGATCTAAAACTTAACTGCTGCTGACTTTAAAGTATTTCCTGACTTTGCATTCTCTGGCTGATATACATGGAAAAAACACAATGGATAAACAAAAAGAAACTTATATAATTCCACATGCAGAGATAAACACTATTAATGGTGTGCTGTAGATTCTTCCAGACACTTGTTTCCATTTGTGTGAGTGTGTGAGTGTGTGTGTGTGTGATTGTGTGCATGTGTGCATGAGGAATCAATAGAGCAGGCATGGTGCTGCGTGTGTGCAACCCCAGCTCTCTAAGTGTGTGAGATGGGAGGGTCATATGCTCAAGCCTAGCCTGGGAAATGTAGTGACTTAGCGCAAAACCCTGTTTCACAATTTAAAAAAAATTTTTTTGCATCATATCACCACAATATATGTGCACCCATGTTTATAGCAGCACAATCTGTAATAGCTAAATTGTGGAAGCAACCCAAATGTCCATCCACAGAGGACTGGATTTAAAAATGTAACATTTTTATATAATGGAATATTACTCAGCTGTGAAGAGGGACGGATTTGGGGCCTTTGTAGGCAAATGGTCACAACTGGACACCATACTCATAAGTGAAATAAATCAGAGGTTCATGTGCAGGCAGTGTATTGTATCACTGGTGTAGGAATCTGAAGATGGGAATGTGGATTGGGGGGTGTGAAGGGAATCTGCTCAAAGGTAGGGAGCAGGTGGGGCGAGGGGAGGAGGAAAGGGAAGAAAGGGACAGATATGTATCTATGTGTGTATATGCAAGATGGCTAATCTGGTGCCACTGTTGACCTGTGTCGCTTTACGGTAAGGAACAGTTCATGATTGTTTGATCAAGATTGTATGTCTATATGTGATTTCAGAAACATGCACTTTGAAGTTATCAATGTGTGGTGCAGCAACCATTGGTGATTCCCTGTCGCTGTGTCTATAATTCAATTTTGATTGTACTGCTCCTGTGCTACTTTGTGTCTTTTTGTTAATGTTTTCCTTTTGTTGTTGTTGTTATTTCCTTTGTTTTTTATACTTTTAAAAAATAAAAATTAAAATAAAAAAATAGTTTTTAATTGAGGGCTGTGGATATAGTTGAGTGTGAGGATCCTGGGTTCATTTCCCAGGACAGAAAAAAAGAAATGGAGAGAGAGAGAGAGACAGAGACAGAGACAGAGAGAAACAGAGAGAGAGACACAAATGGAAAGAAATGAAGAGAGAAAGGGACAGAAAAAAGAAAGAAAAAGAAAGAAAGAAAGAGAGAAAAGGAGAGAAAGGACCAAAAAAAGAAAGAAAAAGAGAGAGAAGAAAGAAAGAAAGAAAGAAAGAAAGAAAGAAAGAAAGAAAGAAAGAAAGAAAGAAAGAAAGAAAGAAAGAAAGAGGAGAAAAAGAAACAGAGAGAAAAGGGAAGCAAAGGAAAATCCAGACTCACACTACATGAATGTATCATTCTGAAATCTTTTTGAACTTGACTGTATATCATGGATAATGTTACATGGGAACAGTTTACACCTCTTTGCTTCATCTTTTCAACAGCTGTGTAGTATTCCATACAAATCTTCTACACAAGTGTTTGCATTTTAATATTGAAACAAAACTATATTAAACATCCCTGAGATTGCATTTGCAGATACTCTTTATTTCCTTGAAATTATTTGCTAAAAACAGATCTGAGTGTGACTGAGTCAAAAAGTTTTGCAAGAAAAGACAGATTTCCCTCCAGAAGATGATTAGACCAAGCAACACACAGCACAGCACTACTTGGGGACCTTTCTCATCTCCCAGCTACGTAGGTGAAAAAATGCTCTCTTTATCTTCATTTTCTTCTTGACTATTGCATTTCGTATTTCTTTTATGCATTTGTTGAGTGTCCGTGTGTGAAGTTTTGCCTTTATACATGCTCACTGCTCAGCTTGCTTCTTGGGATGTTTGTCAACTCTTTATATGCAATCAATTTTTACAAGTTAAGGACAGCTAAACCTCAACTTTATGTGTGCAGTATCTCACTACCCATTTTACTATCAGCTTTGCCTTTATGATTTTTAAACTATACAAATCTTTTACATTTTAGTAGTTCATGGAGCTTCACATTTTTAGTTCAACTTCTTAGTCTTTTGCTTTAGGTTTTCTGTCTTGGGTGCCATGCTTAGATAATTTTCTTTTCTTTTTTTTTGAGACAAGGTCTCACTATGCAGTTCAGGCACTTTGTAGCCCAGGCTGGCTTTGAACTCACAATGATCCTCCTGCCTCAGCCTTCTAAGTGCTAGGATTACAAGCATGTGCTACCACACCCAGCTGACAATTTTCATCATTCCATAGTCATTTGATTTTTAGCATGTGACTCTGTAATCACTCTGAGACTGATTTTGTTATATATGAGGGAAGAATTCTTTTCCAAATGGCTGGCCAGTTGTCCCAACATTATTGGTTGGTGAATGTCTTTTCTACCCCAACTCAGATGCCACCCTGTTTATTAAATTCCAAAAATCTTTACAAAAATTTTCTATTTCACTGTTTTTCTATTCTCTCACTCTCTTTCTCTCTATTTGGAGATTAAATCCAGGGTCTTTACACTGAGCTACATCCCCAGCCTTTTTAATTCTTGTTTTATTTTGAGATATGGTCTCTCTAAGTTCCCAAGGCTGTGCTCAAACTTGAGATCCTACTGCTTCAGCCTCCTCCTAGAGTACTATGATCACAGACATGCAGCATCAGGCAAGGCTTCACTGGTTTTTCTTATAGAAGCTTATATCTCTAATTATTGCTTATATTATGTTTTAACATAGCAATCTCCCTCTCTATGTTCAAAATATTCTTCACTGATCTCCAGTTAACTTTAAAAGTAAGAAGTTTCTTTGAGTTGCATTTTCTATTTTACTGAGTGAAAAGGACAGACTGACCTGCAGAGAAGTGGCGTCCAGGCACTTTCCCCTTATTTGGTCATTTGTTTTCATTACTGAGTAATGTTTTGCAATTTCCCTCACGCAAATTCTTGCTGCACATTTGTTTAAAAATATTCAATATTTTTGTTTCTGATGTAAATAAACTAATATTGCTGAAGTAGTTATTATGTATATGTACACACATATGTATTCTCCGCTCTACCAGATTCTTTTTAAAATAATGTAAATTATTTCTGTCTTTCAGAGATTGTCAAAGTTTAGAGATTATCATTGATCAAATGTTTATTTATAGAGCACCAAATAAATGTCAGGCAGCATGGAGGAATGTGCTGCACTGGATATGGTGCCAACTTTTATATATAGCTATTGACATATTTTTCCTCTTAAATCTTGAACATCTCAGCTCTCGGTGGGGAAAGAGCTGTGCAGTGCTTTAGGTTAGCCCACACTTTCCATGAACACATGCAAACATTGCACTAATGGTAACTAATGTTAAATGGATTTTTGCTCTGGGTTGGATCTGTCAACAAATTCTTCTCATTCTATTGAAAACAGAAAGTAAAAGGCTTTAGTAGTTACCAAGCTCTTAATTAGATCTGACACCTGATTTTCCTTTGTTTTGCAAGCAGACGATTCCATCACCTGTTAACTGTGAAAAAAATAGGACTTCCTGTAAGGATCTGTTTGTATTTTCTCTCTTTTCTTGTCTTGTTGCATTGGCTATACCTTCCTGAACAGTAAAGAATGTTTCATGTTTTTCTAGGTCTATCTATGCTGCGTTAAGCAAAATATAAGCACATAGGCAAATGCTCACATGAAAAACTGTTCTCTTACCCTAATTTAGAAATGGTCATGACTTCCATCGATGCCTGATTTAAAATTCACGCAAGTGTGTTTTTTCCCTTCTGCCAGCCCACTACAGGATTTTAATTGTGTTACCGGGCATTTAGTAGCAAAACATTTGTGGCATTCTTGGGAGAAATCCTATGCAACCTTAATACATTACTCCTGCGTTCTCTAGATGTGTATTTCTCTTGGCTAATTTAGCTTGGGCACTCTTTTCTCCTATATTATTTAGACTTTCTGCATGTGTATTTAGAGTTCATTATCCAGGTAACATAGGTACTTGCTAGTAAAATAAACAGGGAAGTGTATTTTTATCCATGTCTGCAACAGCATAAATAGCCTAATTCCTTGAAGATTTAATTAAACTCACACACAAGATCTTTATCATCCAGAAACTTTCAAAAATTACTAGCTTAAAATATGTTCATGGTGGTTGGAATAGTCGCTGTTTGTCTACCTTTTCTCAAGTCAATTTTTTTTCTAAAAAAGAAAAACTCTTTAAATGAGGTTTTACCTCTTAGTAAATGAAATTTTTTAAAAAAATCTGTTTTTTCTTTATAATGTAATGTGAATTTGAGTTTCTTTTCTTCTTTGCTACCTCTTGCCCACCCTTCCTTCCTTCTTTCCTTCCTTCCTTCCTTCCTTCCTTCCTTCCTTCCTTCTTTCCTTTCTTCTTCCCTGCCTTCCTTCCTTCCCTCTCTCCTTTCTTTTTATTTACATGACCTGAGATCAGTCTGTTTCGTGCTCTTGGGAGTTTGGTTTGTTTGTTAATTACAGAAGCACAGTACATCCTCACATTTGTACTCAGTAACTGGAATGGAGTGTTCTGGATTCTGCTCAGTGTCCCTCTACCTTCCTGCGAACACCCCCTTCACCCACAAGAGCAGCCCTGGCGGCCACATTTGCCCTGAGGAATCCATTCCTCTTGACCTGGACTGCAACAGCCATGGACATTTGGCTCAAGCTATGCCAGCCAGATCTCTCCTGGGAACTCAGATTTGCAGTTCAGACATGCTAGTTAATGGCTACCACTTGCTTAAATGGATAATTACTGCCTTGGTTCCTAACTGTGGTTCTTCATGAGGCCTGCCCTTCTTGCTCCCTGAAGAAACCTCGTAACTTTATAATAAGCCCCCTCTTTCTGTTTTATGTGAATGTAGTACACTTCTGCTGTTTTCAACTGGATGATACTTGATCAAAACAGTCAACTGAGGGTCTGGCATCTTTCACACCACCTTCTCCAGTAGGAAAAATCTTATACTGACGGTGTTGGTGTAACCTCCACCACAGAGACAACGTGTCTGTCAGTCCCTCTATATTGTTAGTTAGTTAAGTTTCTATGTTACCTTGAGGCTCCAATTTCTGCCCTACTTGCCAAGGGAGCGTTCTGTATCTTGAAGGTGACCTTGTTCCAATGAGCTCCAGACGAGGGGCTTTCAGATGGAGAGAGAGAGAAGCCCTGCACAACTCACGCTAGGAACTATGAAGCACTGAGTGTAGGAGCTGCAGAAAAGGGAAAGAGTGGTGGGTGTTTTCCAGAGCTCTGGAATTCAGAAGAATGAGAGACCGTCCTGAAAGAGGCAGGACAGCTGTCTCGCAGTGGCACTCCCGAGCTCCCCTTGTGTGTGCGCCTTGTGATCGGAGGGGCTTGCTGAACCAGAAGCGGTGCAGCAGGGACTCATGACTTCAGGGGCACCCAGAGGATGGGTCCTATCTTGAGAAGTCAGAGATTTGAGGGCATCTGGAAGGAAGGACATTGAGTCAGGAGGGCTGTGTGCGTGTGTGCATGTGCATGTGTGTGCATTTGCGTGCGTGCGTGCGTGTGTGTGTGTGTGTGATAGAAGTGAGATGGCTGTTTTTATGAACTCATCTATGACAATAAGAACCACCTTATGACCTCAAAGGGACAAGTGGGCAGCCACATGTATGACACGGAATCTCAGAGGCCCACATTCAGGAGGCACATCGTTCTCAGACCCCTGTCACTGTGGAGTGCTATTGGGGGTACTAGGCGTCCAAGAAACACTATGGAAGGTCCCTTACCATTTCCAGTCCTTCACACAGAAGACTAGACATAGCTGGCTGAATAGTGAATCCCAATGATTCCAGGTCATCACCCTTGGAACCAAAAACTGTGGCCTCATTGAGGCAAACTCTCTGCAGATACAATTAGGTTAAGGACCTTGAGGTGGGGAAATGCTTAGTGTTCACTCCCTTACTAGCTGTGCTGGATGCTGAGGATGGGAGTCCTGGACAAAATACTGGTTACTGTTTTCATGGCTGCGTTCACCTCCCCATGGAGATGCTTCCAACCTTTATCCTCCACCCCATCTCACACCCCTCTTGGCAACTGTGCTCAAGTCACTGTAGATGGCAAAGTGAAAGGCACCAGCCATACCTCACCTGTCCCCCGAGCCAGGAGAAGGGATGGGCATGGCTCAGGCTGACAGGCTGGCTGAGTCCCAGAAACAGTCCCTGTTTCTCCAGCCAGACCCCTGAGAACTGACTCTCACCCACAAGGACAGCAGTGGAAATCACAGATTTGCTTTGAGTCCCAGTGATTCCACAGTCCAGGGTGGGTAAGATCAAAGACTGCAGCACAGGGTGGGTAGAAGAGATGGGTGAGATCAGGATGGGCATGATGATTGATGCCGAGCAGCTGGAAATGCAAGTATGACAGGTGCCTGGTTAGCCTGCCTTTAAAACACTGGGAGGTCAATCAAAGCACTTCAACAGATCCACAGGCTTCTTCTAGCCCACAGACTACCAGTTGGCAATCTTTGCTGCTGACTCTCATCAAAGCCTGACTGGTGAATGAGACACAAACCCACACAGTTGCCTTCAGATCCTAAAATGGGCATGCCTAATTGGCCTGTCAGTGCATTCATTCATTCATTCATTCTTCATCCACAAGTGTGTATTAAGCACCTGTGAAAATGCAGGGCAGCACACTCAGCATTTGGGTTGCAGCGGTAAATGAACCAGAGAAAAGGCGCCCACGCTCCTAATGTTCACCCTCTGAAGGCGGGGACGGGAGGAGAGACAGGCGGTGGAAACTGAGTACTGACTTTGCTTTTGTTGTATGGAGCAAGTCAACAGGATGGAAGGGACTACTTTAGGTGGGGAGTGATTCCTCCCATGGGACACACTGGCTTCGGTTTGAATGATAAGAGGAAGCCAAGACTGGGGAGCAGAGCACTCCAGGAAATAAGTGCAAAGTCCCTGAAGCAAGAAGTAGCTCAGCAGTGTCTCAGGGCTGGAGTGTGGTGAGGGAGGGGAGGCCTGGCCGCAGAGGTCTGCAGTCTCCACCACGTAAGAGCTTGGAGGCCATGGCAAGAGGTTTGCATTTCATTACTTTAAATTCCCATGGTTCCTAGGAAGGGGCTCCCGGCCCCAACTCTGGATTAGAAATTGTACTCCCTTTAGTTATCATGCTCTACACGGGTCTTCTGAATACATCTCCGTGCATCGCTGGTGACTCAGACAACGGCTCCGTGCCCCTGAGGAGAGGAGATTGAGAATGGTCTCAGAACTGGAGCTCCTGCAGGTCCCTATTGCTTCCCCTGCCCATGGCCATGCTGGGCATAGCCCCAGCCATCCAGGCCCCTTGGAAACCAGCACCAGCCTCCCCATAGCCACAGTATTTCTGTGCTGTTCGCAGCCAACCAGACTCAGCTGTGGTTCACGTGCAGAGCAGCTGCCCCCA
Source organism: Dinomys branickii (assembly GCA_004027595.1). Lineage (NCBI taxonomy): Eukaryota > Metazoa > Chordata > Mammalia > Rodentia > Dinomyidae > Dinomys > Dinomys branickii. The sequence goes on along the minus strand of PVLD010016603.1, from coordinate 26,239 downwards.
GGCAGCACCAGAGAGCAGGGCAAGGAGTCAAGCCCAGGAGTCCAGGGTCTCTCATGGACCCCTGTGAACCATATATGATAGTTTATAGATTGTAGCTATACAGATACATGTGACCATAGTTATACATGCAGCTATAACATGTATGTATAGATGCACATGATAGACATATATATGACAGTCTATATGATATACACAGCATTATATATGAGATATATAGGCCTGTATGTCATAAAGTGTAAACCATATACATGTATAATAACACAGTATAGAATCTATAAATTATGTGTATAACAGGTATGTATGCATACATGCGTATTTATATATGTACAGATACATGTCATGCCTATGAAATATATACATTTGCATGTACCATTCATGGCCATACATACACATATAGTATTCGGGTATACATGTGTAACTATGATATATAATAGCAAGTTATATGTGTAAGACAATGGCTATTTCATTCATTCCACCCCTGCCTATTTCCTAAGAACCTACAATTCCGTGACAGGGTCCCCAGCGGTGGGCACTGCAACATTGAGCATAATGGATGGCGATTCCCGCTTAGAGGAGGAGCATAAAGCCCTACACAAAGTAAATGATATCGTAACACATGATAATCACTGCAAGAAAATTAAAGCACCAAAGTCAGATGAGACTTCCGGCGTGTGTGTGAGGAGAGGCAGCTGCAATTTTGTTCAGTTTTTATTTTTTACCACTGCATGTTTGCAGCACATAACGAGCACGTTCCTCACGGGGAGTTGGCACATGCGCGTGACACAGCCCCATCCTCCTCTCGCCCCCTACTCCTCCCCTCCCCCCTCCCTCCGTCTCCTTATCCCCTTTCCATTTAGAACAGATCTACCTTCCTCCTTCCTATTATCAGTGTTTCATTTTGCTCTTTATTTGTATTTTGGGTTTTTTCTCTTATATGACAAAAGAGAAGCCCTGTGATATTTAAGCTTGTGAGTCTGATTTATTTCACTTAACATTAGAGTACATTACATTACTTCACTTAACATTACAACCCCTCAAGATGTGTTTTCCTGCAAGTGATACAAGTTTATTCTTTATGGTAGTGTAGTACTCCATCCTGTATAAATACCACATTTTCTGTATCTGTTCATCTGTTGATGGACTCACGGGCTACTTCCAAGATTTAGCTCCTGTGAACTGTGCTGCTATAAACGTGGGTGTGCATGGATCACTGTGATATGATATCTCTAACTCTTTGGGGAAGATACCTACAGGGGAATAGCTGGGTCTGCCATTTAAAATAGAATGGTTACAGAGCGTCTCCCTGTGTCTGAAGCAGAGATGTGCACCAAATAGGAGAGCAAGAGCAAACCCTGTGGGCACTGGAATCCCAGTGAGATGAGGAAGTGCCAGGGCTCTGTGCAAAGGGCATGGTAAGGAGGGGCTCAGTGGCAGGACGGCAGGTGGGCAGGGGCTGGCAGCCCTGCAGTGACACTGTGAGGGCTTTCTTATTCCACATGAACTCCACTGCCACCCACTCAGGACCTGCTCCAAGCCTGCTTTCCCACCAAGCCTCCATTCAGCCCTCACCTACCTGAGAAGCCCTCTTGGACCAGACCGATCAAAGTGACTCTTCTGCTTTATGGTGCCGGCTTTTACGGCCTGCACCCTCATTTTTTACTGCTCAGCTAACTGCTGGAGATGAATGTTTGTAGGTTTCATTCATCATAAATCATAGGTTACAGATGGCTGAAACTGTCCATCAAACCTAATGGTAGGGATTTGGAAGGCAGAGACAGGGACTTCCTCCAGGACAGACTAAGAAACAGGAGAGAATGACTCTGCTTCATGCGGAAGACTTTGAGACAGGAGAAAGGTGTGGTGGGTTCTTAATGCAAGTCCCATAAAAGATGCAAGTAAGCCTGGCAGCAGTAGCACTGGAAATAAAAGTGAGTAGTAAATTATTGATTCAATTACATTTTCAGCAAATAATAACAGAACACATACTACATCCAGTTATCTTGCCTCCTGCAAATTGGTGAGTCCTTATTAGCTTTCCTAAAGTGCCCCCTTTGTGCTAAGAATGATTAGAGACTGTTTGTATTCTTTGCAAATAAGAGTAAACTGTACTATGAGTACTGCAAAAATACTTCATAGTTGTCTCCAGTGTGAAGTTTTTGGCTGGGAGAACTGGGCAGGGAGACTAGATCGCCACAATAAGGACAACATGGTTTTTATGATAGATGACGAGCAAGACTTTGAATTTTCCTTATTATACCAATACACTACCTGGTGATCCATGCGCTGAGTTTATCCTGCACATTATCCCAGAGAAGCCCAGCAAGGGGCCATTTTCCTCATTTTGCTTGATAGAAACTGGCTCAGAGAGATGAAGAGGCTGAAGGTCAAACAGGGCTAAGTGGGGACCTGAGCCCCTACTGATGGATGGACTGTGGGTTTTGCTCTTTCTACCTCAATGTCCTTCCTAAATTTACTCCCTTCCCAGAATAGCTCACTCCCTCAAAAGAAATTGGTTCCAAAGCAGGCCCTTCTAGAATTGTATTTGTAATAATATAGTGATCTAATTATCCCATACATCATCATTTGGGAACATAAAACATCTTGGTTGTCTCAGCAGCTGAATTTTCTAGTAAACACACAAGCACAATCCCCACCTCTGGCATTCGTGTGTATGCATCTGCCTCAATAGCCCAGGAGCTCTTAGGGCCAAAGCACGTCTCATCCTTTTACCTCTGAGTCTAGCACAGCTCACGGCACATTGTAGGCATCAGTAAAGGTTTGTAAAATGAATGAATGAACAACAACAGAAAAAACCATCCTCCTTAAGAACACCTCCTAGCTCTCCTTCAGCTCCCCTCCAATGCACCGAACAGCTTATTAATTATAGATGGAAATGGAAGCACTGAAACAGAAGCTGATGTGGGTATAATCACACCCTGTGTTTGCATGATCATAAGTAGATTATTAAAAATGGATAAGGCAGCCATAATTGGGCACCAGCCTACCAGAAATCTTAGAGGAAGCAGATGGAGCATTTGGGCATTTTCTGTGCTTTAATCTAAACCAGCAGGGAAAAAATTGATTAGAAGATTGTCTTTCACATTCCATTATTGATGCCCGGGCTATCATTAGCAAATGGGTCACCCTAAGAGCTTCCCCCAGCACAGAATCAAAGACACAGGGAATTTATTTAGAGAGTTAAACTTTGTTCTGTTTGTCAGGCTGTCTTCAGAGTTTGGGCATTTGGCCAAACTTGTAAGTGAATTTTTCCCTAAACACATTTCCCGTTTCATTTTGAAATGGGGCTGGAAAGGAAATTATATCAACGCATTTTCCACTGTTTATGCTTTAAAACCATCTCAAATACTCATCAAGAGGCCCTGGAAAAAATAACGAGGAGGAGACTTTCTTAAAAGAAAATCACTGAAAGGCATCTAACCGGAAGGAGGAAGATAGTGGTCGGTAGCAGGTGTGTGGATGGATAGAAAGAGCGTCTTCTCACACAAACAGTTTGTATTTTCCCTGTGAAGAAGTTATTGCTGTAGAAATTAACAGCATTATTTTCATCACTGTACTTTGCACCAGGAAGTCACACATCAAGTTAGAGGAAAAAGCCCTAACTGATGCTTTTAAATAAGGTGTCTGTCAGCCCCTCTGCCCCTCCCACTTCTCATGTATAAAATGCAGGTGACACTAACATATTCCTATGGAGGCACTGCACGGATGTGATGGCATAGTTACACAGTTCCTGACTTACAGTGGCTCAACTAAGGATTTTTCTACTTTATGATGGTGTGAAAGCAATACACACTCAGTAAAGACGTACTTTGAAGCTTGAAATTTTATTTTTGTCCTGGGCTGGTGATATGCGGTGCTGCCTTCCCTTGGTATGCTGAGCCACAGCACCTGCTCAGCCACACCACCACTAACGTGAACAACCAAGGTGCACCCATTAGTGCTGCTCAGTTGGGAGGCTCGGTAGGCTAATGTATGCATTTATGACTTACTATATTTTCAAACTACAATGGGTTTATCGGGATGTAATATCTTAGTAAACACCATCTGCACCCAAAACACCCAGAAGAGCATGTATATTATAGTTAGCAGTGAATGGAAGGTTTTTGGTTAAGCTTATGCCGCATCCCTTGGAAATATTTTAATTCTTACCACTGAACACCCACAGGCATCAAATCTGAGAGTGGTCACACCTTCAGAAATGACCCAGCTCTGCTCTACCATGGAAAATCCCAGACAAGAGATGAGACACACTTCAGACAGAGGAAAATATCAAGGCTAGAACATCAGCTTATGTTTCTCCTGGCAAAGAGCTATTTCCTGGGAGTACTTTCAGGTTCCTGCCAACTAGATACATCAGCTCCTGAACAGGAGTGGGCCTGTACCTCACCTGCTCCTCCAGAGTCTAATCCACCTCTGCAGGAACAGACTTTACTACCCCTTCCCATCAGAGGGCTGAGGGCGGAGAGATCTGGCTTTCTCAATGGAAGTGTATGCTCAGGGGCATCCAGGGGAGAGGATACATGTTTGAGTGCTGCATTATGGGTCATACACTAGCAATGGGATTTATATTTCTGGGAAAAGACAAAAGAATAAGGATTTACAGGCTTATATATGTAAAAATAATCCAAAGGAACTGCCTCAGGACTGGCAGCTCCAGGCAACAAATCACAGCTTGCACGAAGAAACACGGAAAAATGACAACTTGACAGGATTTCCACTTATCACAGGTCTATATGGCATCTTTATATACTTAGTTAAAGTACCCTTTCCTCAAAACACTACTTTCATCTATGGAAAAACTGTAAGTCATGCAAAACTACAGTGTGATTTGGGTGTACAACCTGCCCAACCTTACACGGCAGCTCTGCTAAGTCAGTTCACAACTTACTGTGCTTAGGAAACAGAGAATTTTTGCAGAATTAAGTACAGCAATCTTCTATAAATCATATCTATTCTTTGTGAGAGCCACCATCCAATCTCCTGTCTTGTAGTCATGGTATCCAAACGTTTCTTTTTAAGGTTCTGGTGGGGGCAGATCTAAATTCCTATTTAAGAAGTAAGCGGATGACCCATACTTAACCCGGCAGAGTATCCACCCTATAGATGTGATGAGGGCTTTGAAAGATGAGCATATGATTCAGTCAGAGCCAGTGATTGACAAGGAGACTTTATCTACGGAGGCCCGGAGAAGAGAAATTTTCTTTTCTGTTATTTTTGGAATTATGAGGAAATGAGGGATAAAGGCTGAAGCTGTAGTAGGCATAATGGTACTGTGGAAAGTGTGGGAATGGAGGAAATAGAGGGAGGGAAAGGGAGAGAGGGAGAAGGAGAGGGAGAGAGAGAGGGAGAGCAGAGGAGAGAGGGAGAGAGAGAAACAGAGAGAGACAGACAGACAGAGAGGGAGAATTTGTTGCTAATACCTAAATACCCCAGGGACCAGAACCTCCTAATTTTTCAGCTATGATGAACAAAATGTATCTCCTTCTTGCTGAAACCAGCCTGGGTTTGTTTTTAAGTCACTTGTGCCCAAGAATTCCAAGCCCCAGCAGTGGCCCCTGATTTCAGGGGAAGGCTCAGCAGTGATCCAGGAGCAAAGACTGAGAAGGGTTAGGTATCTGCTGCCTGCTGAGTTCCCCTGGAGTTCAGGAGCTGGGGCGGGGCCTCCCAGTGCCTGGGAGGCAGCAGGGTCCTGCCAGGGTCTGGTGGGAAGAGGAAGTTGCTCAAGGTGGTGGAGGGCGGATATGGACACTCGGGATGTTGAAAACCTGCCATGGTGGCCTCGTCAAATGGCTAAGTCACAGCGGGGTTTCTCAGTCCCTGAACCTGCAAAATCCTCCAGCTAGAAGTCCACGTAGGGGGAAATTGCTAGAGGAAGCCACCGTCTTCTACTTGCCAAAAAAAAAAGTTATGAATAAAAGTTTCATCAATTAAAGAGTGAAAAAGAGAGGATGGAACCCTTGACAAATGTCTGTGCCATAAAATGGGCAGAGGAAAAAAGTACCTTTGAAAAAGATTTATTACAGGAAATAGAAGTAAATTGCCATGGCATTTCCTTTGAGCTTTCAAAAAATGGTTTAAAAATGCAGTCTCCGTGAAACTTAAACATGAATGAGCTGAGAAAACAAAGAGATGAAAATAATTATGGTACAAAGGCAGAAACAAATTAAGTCACTTACAAATACATTTGACACAGTAGCCTCCAAATTAACAATGTAGCCAAGCAACTCCAGCAGAAGCAGAGCAAGTTTAAGAAGGTTCCACAGGATTCTGAGGAAAAGGGTGGGGGCGAAATGAGGAGAGATGGGAGAGACTGAAGACAGACATTGTGAATATACAGCACACAGAAAATGCATCCCTGTGTTCAACGTATCAAAACAAATGCAACAGAAATAATGCTTAATGCAAGAGAAATGTTTCTGAGTGAAATAAAAATCTGCAAGTCTGTTTCAGAAGAGTACAAATTATACGAGAAAAAAATCTGTAAAGAGACCAAACCTATACAAGCATATTTGGTAAAGTTCTAATTTCAAAGAGAACTTTAACAACACTCAGGGAAAAAGCTTACAAAGAAAGAAGCCAGCCTACTGCAGACTTCACCTGTGTGGCATTAGACATCAAAGACAATGTCATGTTATAAGGGTTCTGGAAGCCACACCCCCAGGAATCTGCACACACAGCCAAATTGTTGTTCACAGCAACAGGAAAATATTCTCCAATATTTGAGGACTCAGAAAGTTTAATGCAGTCTATGCTATCCAAGAAAGACTCTAGCCGACCAGCAGCTGACTCAAAATACAACGTGAGACCACATGCCCCCGCTGGCGAATTGAAAAGCTGGACGAAATGGATGCTTTTCTAGGGAAAAATAAATACACAAACGAAAATCATCATAAATCATCAAAACTGACTAAAGAAGAGTCAGTCTGCTTAGAGCACTAACTGTGCCAGGCTTCTTGTTTGACCAGACAACAACCCTCAGAAGATATCCTGTCTCAGTGGATCTTATTTGTTTTGTCTGCCAGCACTGGGCAGATGCCTCCCAGGGGCGCGTGGCAGCCTTCCAGTCTTGGAGGAAGCCAAGCTCCACGCTGGCTCCCACTTTGGGTTCCTCTGCCTGTCTGATGGCCGGCCGTGCCAGGGTAGGGTGAGCTGCCTTTCACAGTACCTTCAGTCCAGGTGTGCTCATCCCTACTGCTTTAGCAAAGAGGCATCGAGGCTTCTACTATATACGGGAAGCCATTGCTAGAGCAGTTTGATTTTTCCTTATCTAGAATGCTTGGGATGGGAAGTCTTTCTCATTTTATTTTCTTATTTTGGACTACTTGTGTCTACCTGATGAGATATCTTGGGGATGGGATCCAAGTCTAAACAGGAAATTTATGTATGTTTCTTTGTACATCTTTGACATCAAGAAGATGAAGTCAGGCATGGAATTTTCCACTGGGGAGTGTGATGCTAACACTCAAAGTTTTGGACTTTGGAGCTTTCCAGCTATTGGGCTTTTGATTAGGGATGCTCAGACTGTCTCTGAATGTCAGTGCAGGTTTTCCTCCTGTTGTACTGTGCTGATCATTGTCTTAGGAGGGAGGGGAAATGAGGAGTAAAAGGCTGAGTCACATGGGGGAAAGTGCCCATCATTCCAAGAGGTCTTTCATTCCCTCTTTACCCACACATGACCCAGGAAATAGCAGTGGTGGAAATTCTACCAAATCCTTCCTTTCTGTGTGGAAGAAGCCGTTCAGATATCTTTTTTCTGTTATCACTACAATAATTTTTGCATAGCAGGGATTTATCTGTCCATTCCCAGTTTCAGTAAGCTAACTGGGTCTTTCGTTGTTTGTTTTCCTTCTGAGTAACTTTTTTGACCCTGTTAGAAACTAACCCACATGCTATATGCCAGGGGACAGGGCTGTGAGGCCACTCAGCATTGCTTTTCCTCCCCTATGACCACTGAGACCAGTGCGCAGATCCAACGGGAAAGGGAATTGGAGGGTCCGAGTAAATTGTAAACTAATGTGTTGATCTCTTAAATTGTTATGAACATATTCAAGGTTTCTGCTTTTGTTGCATTTTGAGCAATTTATTCTTCCAGGAAATCAAACCCTTACGATTTCACTGTACTTGTATAAAGTTTGTGTTCTCTTCATACAGACCTCATACCTACTGCGGGTGCCTGTGTCCTTTTTCCACTCCTAGTAGTACTTCTAGTATGTTTTCGTTCTTCTTCTTGTGAGCTTACCAGCATTACTTGTATTTTCCAAGACCGGCAAAGGGGACCAAGAGATAGAGGGAGGAGAAAGGGAAGGAAAAGGGGCAGCTGTGTCATCCCCAGGAGCCCGCTCCCCTCAGGGACCGTAACCATGTGCACTACAAACACATACTAACCAAAAAAGAAAACCTAAAGGAAAAGAATGGCACAAAATTTTTAACTGTGATTCTCTCTTGTTAATTTCTATCTTTTTCTTATGTTTTTATAAATTTTACAAAATGACCCCAATACTGATTTCATGAGTCCCCTCCCAATAATACTTGAAATAAGATGATACACTTAAAAAAAACACAGGCTGTGATTCAATGGTCCTCAGCCTTTGTAGAGGGAAGGACAGGTTCTAGAAGACAATTACTATGTACAGTGAAGGGTGCAGCACGGATGGTCTGGGGGTGATTCAAAGGAGTGCACAACCTCAAACCCTTGCTTACGCAGCTCACAGTAGAGTTTGCTCATCTCCTGTGAAAATCTAATGCTGCTGCTGATCTGGCAAGAGGCAGCAACACACAGTGATTCCAGCAACGTGGAACAGCAGAAATACAGATGGAACTTTGCTCATGTGCCTGCTGCTCACCTCCCACCGTGTAAAGTCAGCTCCCGACAGGCGACAACTAGCAGTACCATCCAGTGGTGCAGGAGCTGGGAGCCCTGCTCTTCCTGATGCACCAAATAACAAGGCCAAATCTCAAAACATGTCATCTGAAAGAAGCCTGATACAAAAGAATCCATCCTGTAAGACCCTGCACAATACCACCTACATAAGTTCAGAACAGAGAAAAGTAAAGTCTTTTGTTATAGAAGTAGTCTTTTATGGGGTTCATGATTGCCTGGAAAGTTGGAGGTGATGGAATGACTTAGATCTTGAGCTGAGAAGTGGTTACACAGGTGTATACGATGTAAAAATGGACAAGATATACTCTTCAGATTTGTGGAGTTTTTTTTTACTATATGCAAAGTTATACCTCACTTCTAAAAGACCTTCCAAAATGGATGCAACACCAAGCTGGTCTTAATTAAAATTGCATATTCTGTAGACCAAAAAAAATTATATATAGCGATGTATATAGCTATATGTATATATCTATATGTGTGCATGTTAATTATTCAGAACACAATTCTTTTCTCAGTTTAGTTTGGAACCAAGGCTTTGGGGGGTGGGGGCAAGTCCTAAGTGATGTGGGGATTTAACTGGGGACCAAAAGGAACACTTCTCATCTCTTCTAAAAATGTTCGGAATAAATGTACTTCCTTGGGGAACAGGAGTCACCATCAAGATCTGTGGTCTGGAGGGCTGGTGAGCCTGGGCTGGAATGAGGGCAGGACAGCTGAGCTTTTGTGCAGGAAAAAACTAGGGTTAGCCACCAGCTGCAAAAAAGTCTTCGGATTGAATACAATAGAGAAGGGAAGGGGCATTTCTTACGAGGCAAAATGTCACTAAGGGCTTCAGAAGGGAAGAAGGAGGAAGACAGGAAGCTTGATGGAGGAATCTTCAGAGTCTAAGGTGATGCCTTTCTCTCCCAGGGGGTCTAAGGACTGGTAAGGATCTGAGTTGAGGCTGGCACAGTGGCACATACCTACTCCCAGCTCCTGAGAGCACAGCAGGAAAACACATTTGAGGCCAGCCCGGGCAACTCAGTGAGACCCTGTCTCAAAACAAGAATTTTTTTAAGCTTGGAGATGTAACCCAGTTGGCACTGTGTTCAACTCGCAGAGCCAGCGAGGAAAGGTGAGGGGACCTGAACTTCTCTGCGGTCCCTCCCATACCTTTGCCAGAGAGAATGACCAGGGACAGTGCCAACTAGGGAGACTGGGAAGTTTAGCTGGGAGGAACTGTCTGTTGTGCTTGCCTCATAAAACATGGTTCTCTCACAGCTGCCATGATAGCTGCCCTTTATTACCACAATAATGTTGCATTGAAAACCTCCCACAAAATTCAGAGGTTTCAAATAGCAATCACTTTAGTTTGGCCCAGGTGTCTACAGGTAGGCTGGAGGTTTGCAGATCCAGGCCAGGGTTTCTTAACCTCCGCAAAACTGACATTTTGAGCCAGATATTTATTTACTAGGGGGACTGCATTATGGGATGGTGAGCAGCACCCCTGACTTCCACCCACTAGATCCCCATATTACCCTGCCGGGAGCCGTGAAAATTAAAATGTCTCCAGACATTGCCAAATGTTCTCAATAGGAAAAATCCATGCTTGGTGGAGAATTAATGGTCCAGGCTGACTAAAACTGGGCTCACTGGGGCTTTGGTCTAAGCTTCAGGTTGGGTCTGGGCCTACTTCATGTATCTCCTTTCTGAATCGACTGTTCTTCTCAGAGGCAATTTCAGAAGCCCGAGAGAGCAAGTCCAACTACACAGCCACACTTCAAACCTTTGGTCATACTATGTCAGCTGACAGCCCCCAAATAAAGCATGCCACGTGGTCAGACCTGACTGAGGGAGGAAGGGGATTGTTCTGGTGGAGGAGTGGTGTGAGTAGTATCTATGGGACAATAATCCAAACTATCACAGCTGTCAACACTGTCATTGTTTTAAATTTGTATTAATCTAGGTCAGTGTTCTTTACCTTTTATCTTAAGTCATACTAGAGAAGATGCAAGGCATATGGCACAAGAAACCGGGGGTGGGAAACTCCCACCCATGAGGAGAAAGTGAGTTATATCTGAGAATACCCTCCTTTAGGAGGATGGATTTTCAGCCTTATTTGTAAATCCATTTGTAAATCAGCCTTATTTGTAAACAGCTATACATCAGCCCTCAGTATCTTCAGACATCCACAGATTCAACCAAAACTACTGGGAAAAATTGCATCTGTACGGAACAGGCACAGCCATTTTTCTTGTCTTCATTTCTGAAATAACACAGTATAACGTCTATCTAGCATTGATGTGTTAGGTATCACAAGTAATCTAGAGATGATTTAAAGTGTATGGGAGGATATAGGTAGGCTGCACATAAATACTATACCATGTTATAGAAGAGGCTTGATCCTCCACGGATTTTGGTGCCAGCAGGTGGTCCTAGAACCAATGCCCGATGGGTAAAAGGGATGACTGTGCCACTCCAAAGAGGAGACAGCTGGGCTGCAGTGGAGAGAAAGTAATACTGACTTGGAATCAGAACACCTTGGTTCCAGTCCATCCTTTGCTACTCACTGGCTGTGGATTTGGGTCAAGTGCCTTGATTCCCCTGAGACTTTGTTCCTCATCTGCAAAGGGAAGCAAAATCAGTTTCTGCCAAATAGTGTTGACTTGTGGGTTATTACATTATGCATAGCATATTTATAATTGAAAATCTCCAAGATGGCACTGTAAGTCCTGCTACCCCCACCCAGGGGGTGTGTAGCACTCACATACTCTCCATGCCCTCCTCTTGCACAGGCTCAGGATCAACACTAAGTAAGCACCCTAGATCCCTGCTGAGTCACATAGTTAACCTTCTAAACTTCTCAAACTGACACTATGAACAACATCCCAGAAGGGTCAGGGCATGTCCTTTTCACCCCAAGATGCAGAACTGCTGAGTCACTTAGCCAAACCTCCAGACTCCCCAAGTTGACACAACCTATTAACCATAACATCCTCCACATGCATACAGTCTGTAGGACATAGGGTCTAGTTTCCTTTCCTTTGAATCTAAGTTGGCCTCTGTGACTTACTTGATTAATGAGGCAAAAGTGATGCTCTGGAACTTCTGAGACCAAGTCTTAAGAAGACTTCAGCTTCTGCCTGGACTTTCTGGAAAATGTGCTTGTGAAACCCTCCATCTCAGGAACCAGATGCTATTCTCTGAGAAGGCCAAGCTATATTGAGAAGCCCTGTGCAGTCACTCTGCTGGACAGCCCCAGCCACGTGAGTGACCAGATTGACATTTATCCCAGTGGAATGTCCAGCTGGTTATACCCCAGGTGACATGTGACTGCCACTGTATGGGAGATGTTGAGAAAAACTGTTTAGCCGAGCCAAGTTATGCATGGAATCATGGGAGAGAATCATCTATTGGTTTAATTAACTAAATTTTGGTGTGCCTTGTTACACAGCAAAAGATAACCAGAACAGAGTCATACCCTTGCAAGATGTTATTTTCTGGGCTACATGCCTTGGAGAGGACTAAATGAGTTTATCACCATAGTCAATAGAATGAACCATTGTGGCTTATGCCTCTCAGTAGACACTGTCTCTCATTCTGCTAATAGAACAATCCCACCTCGCTTTGGAGCAACTACCCTTTTCCTCCGTGTAGTTTGGGAATGGACTTCTGTATTGGGTTGCCAGTTTTAGCAGAGAGAAATAAAGGATATGCAACTGTCATTTTAGTATGGCTATATTACCCAATACAAGACAATGGGAGATGAATCCCAGGATTTGTGTGGGAACTATTGCTGAATCGAGTACTGTGAACTTACTAAGCAGAATCTGAGAATGGAAATAAACCAGTTGAGTCAGATTTGCAAGATGGAGCATAATGACTCATGTAGACCTGTATCAAGCCTTTCCTGAAGCTGTTCCAGGTAGAAGTGTTAAGAGGTAAGCTATGTTACCATAGCTCCTTTTTACCTCTGTGTTATGTACTGTTAAGATGTTAAGATGATGCCTTTGTCAGTTGGGTCCCTGAGTGACCAGGCAAACACAGATCTCCTGCTCGCCTTCCAGGGCTTGAAGCACCAACAAGAAATACACTTTTGCTGTGCTAAGCCATTGACATGTTGGAGTTTGTTTGTTAATGCAGCAGAACATAGACTATTCTGTCTAAAGAGAGTAAGCATTGGAGATAGACAGTGAAATAGTTGGTATCCCTCCATGTGTACAAGATGAGATATAGTGTATCTGTACCGTAATCATCTTAGTAAAAGCCTTGTTTTTCCCTAATGTATACTCTTACTACTCTGGTGGGCTGGCTTATTTTAAAGTGAAGACGTTCTGAATTGTATTAAAGAGGTAAGCACATACATCTGTGAGCTTCTGTGAGCCAGCAATGGAGAGGTAACATGGTCAACTTCCGACAGAAGGCAGAAGAGCTCTGACAGCCAGACAGTGAGATAACATCTGCTGAGCCTTTCATTTGGGGCACATTACCCACAGCTTGTCTCTCTGGGTGTTTAAACACATGGTTTAAACATGGACCAGAGATCATTCCCATTTCCTAGATGAGAAAAACAAGGCTTCGAGAGATAAAAACATCATCCCAAAGCATGGTGAGTCAGTGGCATTGTCCGAATCTGCTGGTTTTAAAATGTTCAAAATGTGAATGCTTTTAAAGACTCTCAGGTTGAATGCAAGATTTTAGAAAGCAGCTGGATAATTTTACAGTGTGTGTAACCTGCTGCTAAGATGAATGCAATCAATCTAAAGGGCTCAGAAAATCACCACAGTCCATGGTACAGTGTCAGGTTTCCACGCTCGGCAGCAGGCGTGGGGATAATCACACAGCCTCACGTTAAGTTGCGGTCTTTCTAACAGACAGCACAGAACAAAAGCAAGAGAGAAATAACTTAGAATACTGAGAGTACTTCTCCATGGGACCGGCAGGAGGGAAGGTGAGTGAGAAGTCACAGAGTCCTCAAGGCTGAATACAGAGGAACAGAGCCAGGCAGTGGGAGGCTGAGGCCTGCAAAAGGAGACAATTCCTTTCCACAGGTATTCAAAGGAGGATATTTCACAACTACACTCAGAAGCAATCCTGATGCCTTTTTAAAATGCCGTATGGATCCTCCTTTTTTAGCAGGAGCTGAAACCACCATCTTTTGCTCTAGTTTATGGTGAACTTCAGCTAATTTTTGTTTTTAAAAAAAGTCCCGAGAAAACACCTATAATGTGTTGGATGGTAGAGGGAACACAATCCAGGAGAGTGTACTAACATGCGTGGAGTATCTATGGTAGGCGCTGTGCTGTAAATACATTGCCTCATGTGGTCCCTGTAACGACTCTCAGGGGTCTGCTTTCCCTTGCTTCCCAAATTCAGAAACTGAGGCTCAGGAGATAAAGTGACCGACCTAAGATCAAGTAGCCAGTGAGTGGAAAAGGCTCATCTAGCCCAAACTCATGCTCCATCAGCTACATCTCACTAAAGCCATGTAACAATGAATAGGGCACAATTCCTGGCACTAAAGATCTTCCTCGAAGATGGGGTGGGGGCACATATTAAAATAAGAATTCCAGAAAACACAAGAGGTTGACATGAGCTGTCAAGAACTCAAGAAGAAAATAAGACTCTACTGTGAACTGGTGTTTGCTCCTCCCCATTAACACTGGGTACTGAGAATTCATCACATCCCTAACTCTGCAGTGCACCGTTGCTGTTTGTCTGTGGACAGTCCCTTTCTTATGAACTTATTAATTAATGAACTCATTTGTAGCTCACCCTCCTCTCCTACAGGCAGCCCATTGCATATATGTACTGCATAGCTTTTAGCTGAAGTCTGCTTTTGCAAAATGTATGCTGTTTTGCATGTGGGTTTTAAAAAATTTACACAAATGGTATTGTGCTAAATACCTCGCTTCCTTTTTTGTGCTTTTTTTTTTTTAACTCAGTGCTATGCTTTAAGCTCCATCTACACTGCTCTGCATTCACCTAATCTGCTGATTCTATGTGCTACAGAGAACTCCATGCTGCGTATCCCACCTTTGCCCACCCACCTTACCAAAGAGCGTGGACATCGACATGCTTTCCAATTCCTACCATCATGACTTTCCCTGTCCATGTTTTCTATGCGGCTTTGTGATAACATCTTTGACCTCTATGCCCAGGAGGGGTGTTGGGTGTGTTTTACTTGACAGAAATGTTGAGCAGAATTGTCGTGGTCCACTTTCTTATCAGCAATGGATGACAATTTCTTGACACTCTAATCCCTCTAATGCGTGGCATTTAAATTTTTTTTGCTAGCTTGGCATATGTGCATATAATCCCAATGTTCTGGAAGGCTGCAGTAGGGGGATTTCAAGTTTGAGCCCAGCCTGGTGACTTAGTGACATGGCAAGACCCTGTTTGAAAATAAAAATTAAAAAGGCTGACGATGTATCTCAGTGCAAAGGTCTTGGTTTCAATCCCCAGTGATGGCACAGAGAGAATTTGCTATCTAACAAATGTGAACTGACACCCTAAATTTTGTTAATTTTAACATTTCTGAATAAAATGACTTCGTGTAAAATACGTAGATTTTTAAACTACCTACTACATGTTTGGCGCTATGGACAATGCGCAACAAGTAGATGGCTTAGCTCAGGCTCTTGTTAAGCTTACATGAGGTCATAAATTAGAACCAAAACCAAGGGAGGCATGAAGGGAATGAGCATAGAAAGGGTTTGCAATGAGACACCACTGCCTGGAACTGAGACCCTGTATGAAACCAGGGAGCTTATGAAGCTTGCCATCTTGGAGAAGAAAGACTAGAGAAGCTCCTCCTCCTAGCCCAGGGGAACTACCCACAAATAACTTTGTTACTCAGAGCTCGAAGAAGAGAAACTAAGTTTTGAGAAGTCAACCCCCTGAGCTTGCATCTAGCATGGTTCAGGAATCTCAAAGCAAGAAATTAACACAAAAGCGTGTCCCAGTGCAGCTGAAGCAAATGCAAAGCCACTTGGTACACCTGCTGCTTACATGATCAAAACAGCCCCATCTAAGATGAGCTCAAAATTTAAAACACACTAGAAATGATCCATCATACTGGACAGTAAGGAGGCATGACACTAAGACAATGAGCTTTTTCAGAAACTTGAGATCATATTGAAAAGAAACTATAAAGTAGATATGTTTAATGTAAAGTGCTTAAATGTGAGTAGAAGCACTAATAAAAGAATAACATATGGGGGGAGCAGGAAAATCTAAATCTCAGCAAGAGATTAAGCCTTTCAAATGGAACCTTTTTCTTGTTGAAAAGTACCATTGGGCAAATGGAAAAATACAGAAGAAAATCTCTATAGTCCAGGGAAGAAGGATTAAAGGAAGAAAAACAAGGGAGAATATTAAGAGATGGGAGAATTGTTTCAGAAGGTGCAACATGTGTCTAATGGGAGATTCTTGAAGAAGAAAGCAGAGAAAATGGAAAAGAAAATATTCAAAGAGTTGATGACTAAGGGTTTTCTGGAACTGATTAAAGAAGCATTAATCTTCAGACTCTGGAAGCAAAATGTGTTCTGATCAAAAGCTAAGTAAGTAGAATGTTGGTCAGCAGAGGCCAGGGCAGTACAGGATAGGGGATGGCTAGAGAGATACTGGTCTGAGGACGTAAAATTTCAGGTAAGAAGGAGGAATAAGTTCTAGTTATCTATAAACAATGTAGTGACTGTAGTTAATAACAGTACATTGCATTCTTTTCCTGTTTTTTTTCTTTAGGTTTTATTTTTATTTTTAGAGACAGAGCCTAACTATGTAGTTCAGGCTGGCCTTGAACTCACTATGTAGCTGAGAATGGCTTCAAACTTGCAGTGATCTTCCTTTTTTTTTGCAATGATCATTCTACCTCAGTCTCCCAAGTGCTGGGACTACAGGCATTCACCACAATGCCCCACCCTGCCTTGTATTCTTGAGAAATCAAACATTAAAAAAAAAAATCTGTGTTTAGATACATTGTATTAATATTGTAGCTGCCAAAAATAGAATTATAAAATACAGAAAAGACAGATTACCTAGAGGTAGACCCTATTTTTAACAACTGTAAGAAAGTTATACACTGGAATTATATCTTCCAGTGTCTGAGGGAAAACCGAATGCTGCAGTGAGCTACTATCAATGAATGTGAAAGCAAAATAGGGCCACTTTCATGTTTTAAAATTGCAAGAAATTACCAGTGATAAACTACTGAAGGCATCTGAGCTCAGAAAGAGGGAGTGGGTGAAAAGTGAGCAAAGGAATTAGGAAAACTTCTGGACACATCTATACACATGGTTGCTGCTTTTAAGAAGGGAGTTAATACAGATTATATGATTAGGTACAAATACCGTATAACTAGAATACTAGATCACTGTATGGTAGGTGGAGGTGGTGATAGGAATCAGTGTGTTAAGGTGGTTGTACTCCCCAAGAAGAATTGACCTTTCACATCCTACTAATAAATTCTAGTCTAAGTCAAATTAACCTTGTGAGGATAACACTTCAAGGATTACAAATAAAACAGACAATTTTCAAAGTAGCTGAGGGTGCGCTAGTGAGCTTGCAGCTTATTGCAAAGGAAGAAATTCAAGCAGCACCTCCTGTCGTCACCTGCTGCAGAACCACATCTCTCCTAATAGTACAAGGCAGGTCGTGGAGAAAATGACTGCTCCGCCATCCCCTCCGGCATGCAGTTGCTGGACAAAATTGCTGCCATTTCCTGGTGCAGCTTATTTTAACCCCCTTACATGGACCCTGACACTATCAAAGAATTCCCATTTCTGAGCTCCTTTTAGTAAAATACAAATGCAGATGACCTCTCTGGAATAATGAAGTTTCTTTGTCCAAGAAAGAATATGCAGACCGGGCTAAAGGTGACCTCTTTGACACAAGTACAAAGGAAATGATGCGGCATGAATTCCTCTGACAGAGTTTTGGAGAAATTTTAGGCTCTGTGACCCAGGGCTACCTCATCAGCCAGAGCTACTCACAGAAGCCTCTGATTCCATCTGCTTCTACTTACCTTTGTAAATAGGTGCCCATCGTCACCAAAACCAAAAGTCAGAATTGACTGAATGTCCAAGAAGAATGTGCATGGCAGGGCAATTTCAGCATTCCAGGCAAGCTAACTATTGGAAGCATGATCTTGGAGATGTTTTTGAAGGAAAACTCAAATCTACTTTTTTACTTAATTTTAAGTTTATATTTTTCCCTATAAAATGACTACTGACTTTTACATCAAAAAGCTGAGGTTAGAAGTCCTAGATAACTCTGTGTGAAGAGTACGTTCATACTGGATGGATTTGAAGGCAATAGACTTCCACTGTAGTAAGTTAAATGCTCTGCAAAACGTTGCACGCGCACACACACACACACAGGGAGGATGGGGTAGGAATATAGCTTTTATCCCATTCTCAGAAATTATGAACAAAATGTTGGTAAGCGGTAGCCAAGATATTAATTCTAACTAGAGCAGCAAGTGGGGCGTATATCAAAATCTTTAGATGAAAAGGGGGAAATTGTGTGTCATCTCAAGAAAAATATATATATATATACTATCTTGAATTGAAGAAAAAGAGTGAAATTACCACTACCCGGGGAAGAAAATTTCACATAACTCACAGAAGTTACCTACGCAGCAGCTTTTGTACCAAGAAGAAAACAGCATTGAGGAACGCTGCTGCAAAGTATGATTTAATTTATCAAATGTGATTGACAGATCATTTGAAATTACAACTATTCTAAATCTATAGGCAGGAAGGAACATTGTTATACTCCTCCCTCACTACTTCCACTTTTGTTCTTCTCAAGAGCTCCTTCCAGGTTTCCTGAGCAGCTTTTCATTTTTTCATGTACCTGCAGCTTAAGTCAAGAGTTGGATGGGCTCACTGTGAGTCTTTCTGAGTCCTGTTCTGCTTATGTGGTGCAAACCTTCATGCCTACATTGAGCAACTAGTTTTACATCTTCTCATGTGCCTGACACTTTTCTAGGAACGGGAGCTATAGGCATGGACAAGACAGTGCTTCATTTTGCAGCAGTGCACAGGTGTTCAAGGACGCTCAGTAAAACCAGGGAGTAAGCACGTTCTAGGGGGTTTCCAAGGGCAGTGTGTGTATGCACCACGTTAATCACAGTTTCGCCCAGTTCACAGATGGAGGAGACAGTGTTGGCTAGGGTCGTGCGAGTTGAATGCGGGAGCAAAGCACTGAGCTGGCTGTTTGTGGCTGGACAGTAAAGAGCACCATTGGGCAGGCTGGGATTGTGTGGTGAAAATGGAAGATAATGAAACTCAGGGTAGGATTTCTCATGAAGAAATAGCATCCCCTGAATCCTTTCCAGCCTGGAGGACACAATGAGGCACATCCCGGCAGACACCTGTGCGACCTCCGCTGGTACCCAGCATAAAGGAGAAACGACTTCCCAGTGGTTGCCTGACTTCACACACCATTGTCCCTTAAACAAATGGCCTCTTCACTCTATCACATTCTTGCCCTTCACCACAACCCCTGCCCTTTCATAAATGCGGCTCCAGGAGCTTCCACCGCTGAGTTTCAGCAGCTGTGGACACCTAATCGATAGCTCTTCATAACGATTTCCTCCCCGGCCAGGACTCTCACTCAACCGCTCAGCTATAGCACACCTGGACGGAACTAAACAAGGACGTCAGAACAGCCAGAGAAGCAATTCGTCACTTATGATTTTTAAGGACTCATTCTATAGCTGCTGAAGGACAGAGGCTGCCACCAACTGTCAAGAAAAAGCCTTTTGGAGCCGGTGTGCCGGACATGTCGCGCGTGGAGGGTGCTGCTCAACGCAGCGGCCGTGAGCGTATTCCAAGGGACTCCAAAATGGAACACTGCATCCTCGGTCCCAACCACACAGGCAGATCTTTGCTTAAAAGGATTCTAGCGTTAGACAAAGGAACTCTAGATCCATTTTAAGTCAGTCATTTACACACAACTCCAGTGATTCTTACTGCATTCTTCCCCTACTGCTTACTTCAGATTTTCTTTACAATTCACTTGCTTTTTTTTTCTACTCACCTAAATCTATTTTTTAAGTTTTTTCCCCTAAAGCTTTGTTAGAAACATAGCTAGAAAAACAGTACCTCCTGCCCCCAACAGTAGGTAAGTGTAAAAATAAAAACAGAGAGAAATTTAAGATTAAAATCTAACTAGAGCCCTACAGGTGTGAAGAGTGTCAGAGAGCTATTAGCAAGAAATGGAAACCCGCCCCTTGACTCCAAGGGAACGAGGGCATGAACATTAAAAGGAAAATGTTTCACTGTGTACTTCACATAGGTAACGTGAGTGTGCACAATCCTGTATCACTTCAGGTAGCAGCTGAAATGCCTGGCTTATGGGGGGCTCCCATCAGGCTACACAAGTCTAGCTGAACTGTCTAACTGTGTAAGGACACCAAGAGTTCACAAGCCATGGGCCCAAGGTCAAAGGCACGTCGATGAACTCACTGGAACTACAACTGGGACTTCTGCGCTGAGGACCGGAGCGCTTTAGACAGAGGTGTTGCACGAGGCTTTCTTCCCATCACGATGTAGGGCACCTTAGCATCACTCGGGTCCTCGGGAGGACGGCCCTGTGTCATCAGCTTAGTGAGGCTCAGCAGTTGCCCACTCACCTGAGGCAACTGAACACAGTAGCAGGTGAGAGCCCTAGAAATGGCTGGTTGCACTGGCACTGGGCCTCCAAGCACCTCCTCCTGGAGATGACCTGGTCTGCAGGATTCAGACCAAACTAATTTCTGATAGACACCTTGGAGCCAAGAAACCCAGAATAGAATTGAGAAATTGGTCTTAGAGCCCCTTGGTCCAGAGCAAGATCAGCTGAAAAGCTGGAAGATTTGAAGGTCACTGCCAAGTCAGCAAACCTGAGCAGCAAATTAGATCCTTAGTAAGATGCTTCCTTCCTGGTCGTGGGCTGTTCTTCTCTGTATCTGCTTCCAGAGAAAGAACTCTAGAAGAGAAAGTGGCTGGAGAGTGAGTGTGATTTCTTCCTGAGTTCAAGGGCTCTGATCTGTTCTACAGCAGATACAGCTTGTGCACCTTGTTACTTCCAACTTACCCTGCCTTGGAACTCAGTTGCAGCAGCTAAGCCATTCTTGCAGACCTTAACTGCACCTGTCCCTAAGAACTTGTGGAGTCTCTGAGCTTTGCTCAGGGATTTATCTAAAGTGTAGTTGCTTGCTTTTCCCAAATACAGGGTAGACCAGAAGCACAGGGAATGAAGCACGCCTTGGAGAAATTCTCTACCACCAGTTCCCTTGGATGGACAATTTAGAAGCATTTTCTACACAATTTCTTGGGTTTTCTGGCAGAATTGAGTCCCAGCCACCACAGTGGCAAATAGCTATCTCTAGGTGATGTTTCTCCATTGTTCTTGTATTCCTCTCCGCACTCCATCATTCCTGCTTTCAGGACTTACACTCTAAATATACCTGCATTCACATTCTTGTCTCAGGCTCTGCTCTTCAGGAAAATCAAGCATGCCAGTATCTCATGTGATCCAGGTACAGCCCAGGTCTGTGTCTCAAGCTGGGGGGAGGAAGTCTGCATAGAAGAAATCAGATCCTGTCCTTCTCAACAGAGGGCACTCTTCTCTGAAAAGAGAACGTTATGTCCATCAGTGGGACAGAAGGAAGAGGAGAGATAGTCCATTAGCAAGAAGCCTCAATTTAAAATCCAGACCCTACTGCACAAATGCAAATACAAACAAACAAACAAACAAACAAAAACCCCTCCACGGTCCCAGGAGATACAAGAGGGTGCAAAGCTGGTTTCGGGCGAAGGGGGCTCTCTGCATCTTCGGCTCCCCTCTCCCAATCTTCCTGGTCTCTCTTGGTAATGACAAATAAGAAATATGTGTGGGCACTGGGAACTGGGAATGCATTTACCCTACAGACCAAGAGTTTTCAGAGTTTCATTTTTCCAAGATGCAATAACGATGAGACCACACGGAGGGAAGACCCAACCAGCCTGGGATGCGCAGCATGAGATGTAACAGCTTGCCTGAGATATATGTGGAAGAAAGACGGAAAGCAGGAAGCATTCTGAATTCAAAAGAGACGGGGTGGAGGGAGGGACCAGCTGCAGGACAAGCCTTGGCGGAATGGAGATGTAAAGCCCAATCTTGCTGATGTCTTAGGGGTTCCCCAAGTACAGCAGCCTCAGAGACCAGAGATGCTACAGTGCACTTCTCCTCAGTAGATTCTTGGGGTGCACGGCTGTGCCTAAAAAGGAAAAGGGAAAGCTAATCTGGCAGATCCTGTGGTTGCTGTCAGGATATCCTTTGGAAAATTCCCTTAGAGATGCTCCATTCCTAAACTACTCATAGGAACAAAGAAAATTAATAGTGAGATATCATCTAAATGTTTAGCAGCAACAGCAACATAGCAACATTAAAATATAAAATTCCTGCAGTCTTTGTTGTGGACTAGATCTCCTAAGTCCTTCGTCAGTTTATGTCAGTCCTCCTTATCCTCTGTGTGATTATCTCTGTTGCTCATGAAGGGGAGAAAGAGGTGCAGAGGAGTTAAGCAAGTTGTCAGGGGTGACATGTCTATTCAGTAGAGGAAGAAGGACTTGAACCCAGGTCAGTCTGGCTCCAAGCCTCTATTTTAAATTTAAACAGTAGAGAAAAATTCTACAGGCATCGAGCCAGAGAGAACAAAGAAAAAGAAAACACTGTTCCTACCAAGAGATCAAATGAATCCAAGGGACAGCCAGGGTCTCCGCTACCAAACACACAAAAGAAGCCCTGTGACCACTGAATTCATGTTTCCCAAGTGCTTTTAAAAAGATGCTGTCCTACAAATTTCAAACTGGCCAAATTATTACTTGCATATGAGAGAAGTAGGAAGATAATCTCTAACCTGCAAAGGGCTCAGGTTAAAACACTAACTAAAAATAAAAACAAGTTACTCATAAGAGTGCACCAACTAATTGCGAGAGAAATAAGAACAAACAACTAAAGAATGTTATAAACTAAAGAAGAACCAGGAGGCCTAGAATGAATAAAGACTTGCGTTGTTAATATGGTTATAGAGATTAAGTGCAACATCAAATGTAATATTTAAAACAATAATTATACGTAGAAGCAAAACTCAGCAATAGTCACGGCCACTGCACTCTGTTCCCTGTGGCCACCAGGGATTTCCTTCTCTCTAGTTCTGGGATAAGATTTTTGTTCGTACTTGTTGCACTATGTCTAGCTCTTCTACCTGCGGTCAACACTTCAGCGCTTCTGTGATTTATCAGCAAATTTGGGGGTAGAGACACCCACATCAAGTCAGTGGGTGCCATCCACACCTCTATTAGCTTGAAAATCCTTTGAAAAATCATGTTCAGAAATAGCATTAACATATTTGCAGTGTTCTATGAGGACTCAGTGTTCGATTTTACCCAATTCTTCCCCAGTATCATGAAGAGGTTTGAATCCTTCACAGATTATTTTTTAATCTTGCAGATACGTCCTCTTTTTCACCCTCAATTTTCTCTGATTAGACACCATAGATGCTTGGCTATCTAACTGGATTTTCAGAGAATGAGTTCTTGGATTTACTCTTTAAAGATCAATGTTACTGTTTTCATCAATTCACTCATTTCTGTTTTTGTGTTTCCAAATGACTTTCTTGCTTTCTTGTGTTTGTTTATCATTCCTATAAGACTTGACACTGGATCTGAAATCCATTCATTTTCTTTAATTAATGAGGGAGCTAAGTCCCTGCTGAATATGGCTTTGGCCACATCTGACTAATTTCAGTAACTATTGTATACATTGTCATTACTTGCTACATATTGTACAGTTGCAGTTTTGAAATTCCTTTTTTTACCTGAGTGATTGGCAGGTGCAATTTTAATGCTCAAGGTTATCCTTTTTGTGATTTATAAGACACAGCAATGTAAACACGTTATGTAGTAATACAAAGGAACACAGAAGTGAGAGAGCCAAAAGAATCAAAATTTGGTTGCCTCCATCAAGCAAGAATCAGAAGGTACAGGAGGTCGGGCAAGGGCTCCTGATGTGTGCTCAACCTGAGGATATGAACTGCTGGAACCATGTAGACACGTTGTTTTGGTAAAGGTTAAAATCACAAAAACAAAGCAGAGAAAAATGCCTGGCAGGCATTCCTTGGGGAGTGCTGAGACAGAAAGTGGCTTAGAATCACTGTTCTATGTTATTCTTGATTAATTTTTTGTTTTATTAGATATAAAGTTACCTACAGAAGTGCAGAATTAATTAATATGACTTCCATTTTAATAGATGAAAAAAGAAGGAAATAAACAAATAATAACATTGGACAAATTAAATGACTTTTTTTTTACTTTTTAGAACAGGGTCTTGCTGTGTAGTTCAGCCTGGCGTTGAGCTCACTTTGTAGCCCAGGCTGGTCTTGAACTCACAACAATCCTCCCGCCTCAGCCTCCAGAGTGCTGGGATTACAGTATTGTGCCACCACGCCCAGCTTTAAATCCAAATTTATTTGTACATTTAAAAATTTAAACTTTATTTTCAGGCTGTCTCCATTTTTTAGAGGTGAGAAGCATCCTTGAGTTAAAAGTGGTGTGACCTCTCCCCTGAGCAAGGGGCCACAGGCCCCAGAGGGAGCTTAGACAGCAAGGCTTTGAAAAAAATTTAAACATTTTATTGAAAGATGAAAATTATCAGGCCTGGTAAAACATATAAAATCCAACCAAATTCAACTCACCAGAAATATCAGGAAAAATAAGCCATGAAAGGATGAAGTCAACCCCGAGTATGAATCATTAATCATTGAGCATCCTCTTTTAAAAATGAAAAGAAAAATATCCAACAGGAAAAATACAAAAATTTTCAAAAAATACATTAAATGTGCAATAAACATTTTTAAAAAGCAATAAAATGCTTTCAAATTATAAAAGATAGTTTTATGCATTAGACTGGCAAAGAGCAAATAGATTGTTAGCAGTCAGTATTGACAAGGTGGACAGAAGCTCTTCAGCACGTGACCAAGCCCCGTCACCCCTCCGAAGTACCCCCGCCCTATTCGTGACACCCTGGGGCAGGGAGAAGCTAGCAAGACGATTCAAAACAGATACCTTTTTCTCTTTCGGATGCTTATTTTTAAAACTAAAAATTTCTCCAAAAGATTGGGTGAAGTGCTTGCTGCTACCCTTTTTCTATTTGTTTTTTTTTTTTTTTTTGTACTGGGGATCGAACCCAGGGTCTTACACATGCTAGACAAGCCCTCTACCGCTAAGCTATAGCCCTACCACTTCCTTTTATTTTTAAGTAATAAAAATAGGGATAATCTAAACATCTACCAATGGGTGATCTGGTTAAATAAATAATGACATATTTATACAGCTAAATGCTGTACAAGCACTTAAATGACTCCACAGATTCATGGTTACTGGCATGGACGGATACCCATGTAATAGTGTTAAATAAAATTGCCAGTTATAAAATAGCACGTAAAGCACATATATATTATTTATTTATCAGCATAAAATGGTACACAAAGTACACCATGGTTTATCTAGAATGGCAAGAAACAAAATTCTAAAAATGGTTACGATTGTGAGTACAATTGTGGATACTTTTACCAATTGCTTAATTTTTCCACAATGCACAATTACCATTTTAATTTCTCAGAGAATATAGTCACGTAACACAAAAATATACAAAGGGTATAGTGAAAAATCTGTCCCACCCCTATTCCCTACCCACCCAATTTTACCCTTAGGAAACTGCTGTCATTAGTTCTCTAACTTTTCCGAATTTTATGCAAAAAATAAGAAAATTTAAATATGTATTATTCCTTTCCCCTCCCTTGTACAAAATACATGTTTTTCACCTTACTGGTCTTAACTGAAAGATGTATCTTGAGAATTTTTCATGTAAGTATGTACATGTCTTTCTTTATCACGATGCTGTTTTCCACCTGTACATATCTTTATTTGCTTATTTGTTTACTTTTAGATCACTTACTCTTAAAATCAGAACAAATAACAGTATATGTTGGGGACAAATATCAGATGTCTCAGTGTACAGTGTGATCATTTTTAGTACACGTAAACATAAATTACCAAAGCAAACCCTACAAGTACAAACAGACCAGTAATCATGAGGAAATGGTAAAATTACCAAATATTCAATGTCTTTCCCCCAAAGACTGAAACAGGAAGAGGTGCTGAAGGGAAGGATGTCACCAACGCATGGGGTGCAGCCACTCTCCGCTGCATTTTAGGAAATGACAGTATCCTTTGCCCCTCTTCATCCTCTTCCGGTCACACCTTCTCTGTGCCTGCTCCTGGGTTACTGCAGCCGCTTCCATTGTTTTTTTTTTTTTTTTTTTTTTTA
>PVLD010016602.1:0-44473 GCA_004027595.1 Dinomys branickii | reverse complement strand
GTTGCCTGCACATGTACCGCTGATTTATTTCACTTATGAGTATGGACTCCAGTTTTGACCACTTGCCTACAAAGTCCCCCAAACTGTCTTTCTTTATAGCTGAATAATATTCCATTATATAAAAATGCCACAATTTTTTAATCCAGTCTTCTGTGGATGGACACTTGGGTTGCTTCCACATTTTAGCTATTACAAATTGCGCTGCTATAAAAATGGGTGCACATATATCAGAGTGATATGATGTTTTCAGATCTTCTGGGAAAATACCCAGAAGAGGAATAGCTGGTTTGAATGGAACCTCTAGACCTAGTTTGCTGAGAAATCTCCAAACAGCTCTCCACAGTGGTTACACCAGTCTGCATTCCCACCAGCAGTGTAATAGAGTCCCTATTTCTCCACAGCCTCGCCAGCATCTGTTATTGGATGACTTTTTCATACTGGCCAGTCTTACTGGGGTGAGATGAAATCTCGATGTTGTTTTTATTTGCATTTCTCGAATGACTAAGGATGTGGAACATTTTTTCATATATTTATTTGCCATTTGTATTTCTTTATCTGAGAAGTGTGTATTCATCTCAGATGCCCGTTTCTGGATTGGGTCTTTGAATTTGGACAGGTACATGTTTTTTAATTCTTTGTATAGAACATAAATTCTTACATAAATTCATTAAATGGCGCAGAGGATCCGGCCTCCCAAAAGGCGCGCTGCTCTTGCTGCTGTATGAAGACAGCTATGTAGACGTATTTCCCGAATGCCAGCGCTCAGTTTCTTAGCTCTGGAAGCCGGGGCTCAGTATCTCTCTTCGACAGCGGGACGGTGAGACCAGGGGAAGCGGCAGTGTGCATGCAGGCGCTGAACCGCGGCGGAGAGCTGGGGCTCAGTGCTCAGTCTGGCGTCAGGGTTGCAGCGCCACACTTGTTCAGGGTCGAGACCCCACCCTGTAAAGCACTGATGAGAGGAGCTAAACTGTTTAGGGTGTTGTCTTGGTTAGTTTATTCTCATTGCTGAGACAAAATACCCCACGCCCAAAATGAAGAAAGGAAAGGTTTATTTGCTTACAGTTTGTGGAGGTTTCAGTCCATACTTGGCTGGTTCAGAGGCAGAGTGGCACATGGCAGAGGGCAAACTGTTCAGGGCAGCAGAGGACAGCAAAAACAACCAGCAAAAAGGAGGAAGGGCTGCCAGCAGCCTCCTTTTCTCCCCTACATTGTAAACAGCTTACCTCCACCCAGGGGTCGTGAACCTCTCACACAATCTCCATGCCCCCCTCTTCTGCAGGCTCAGGATGTTTACAAAGTAAGCACCCCAGCTTGCTCCTGAGTCACTCAGCTAAACCTCTAGATTCCCCAAGTTGATACAATGCTCAACCATAACAGGTGTGCTCTGCCGTTGATGATGATTACCAATGGCTGTGAACTTTTATTTCAAAACAAAATGTGAGCAACTTGGCTACGTTTGTCAGAGTCCCTGTGGTGGCACTTACATGTTTCTGCTTCATCTGGTTTTTGTATCAAGTTGTAGGTTCCCTTAAAGCTTCTGGGTAGTTTTGGCTTTGTCAGTACTCCTAAGAATGTCGTCATAGATTGTTTTCCTTTTCCGTACAACGCATCCTCCCCTCCCGTGAAACAACACGAATCTGCCTGAACTTCACTTTCTCTATTTTATTCCCAAGTTTGTTAAAAAATGCACTTCAAAATGGTTAGCTAAAAAGAGCTAAACTTGTGAAAATTACAGTGAGATTAGCTGAAGTGATGATCGTCATATTTTAAATTACAGGATTTTAGGCGAAAATCCTATTTTGTCTGGAGTTAACATTTACTGAATTTCCTTTGTTCCCATTAAATTTTTCTCTTCTTTTTTCGTTTGGTTGCTAAACAGTTCTAACATATACAGAAGTAGAGATAGTTATCAGCATTTTGTCTACTTTGTTATCCTTAATCCTTTCTTCCGTGGAATCACTCTGGAATAGTAATGGCAAAGCTTTTAGAACTTTCAGTATTAACAGACAGACCATTTGTGGCACATGTGCCATAGGTTCGCCGCAGCTGCTCTGGAGAATTAGAAAGCAAATTTCATCCAGAATATCGTGTGATTTTACCTATACAAAATAAATTTGTACACTTGCCTAAATGTTTTATATTATTAGGCAATTTAAGAACTTAGAGAAAGCAGGGAAAATATAACGATTTTTCTTAAATCTGAAAATAGAATATACTTACTTTGCAGTAAAGTCTACATGCAATAAAATCCATAGTTCTTGAGTTCAGTTTTAAAAAATTGTAAATTGCATAAGTTTTAAAAGTTGCAATCAATTTGAGAAATCCATGTCACTCAAAATGGCATTTCTATCACTCTGCAAAGTTCTCCCATGTCTATTTCTGGTCAATTTTCAATGCACCCCTTAAAAGCAAACACTTTTTATATCTGGCAACATTTTTTGTTTGTTTGGCTTTGAACGTGATATAAATAGAAGGTAATGGTAGATGTTCTTTTGAGCCTGACATGCTTTGCTCAGTGAAATCGTGTGAGATTTTCCATGTTAGTGCACGTTAATTTTCATTGTTGAGTAGTACTATGTTGTGGGACCACACACAGATTGGTTGCTTGTCTTATTGTCAGAAATTTGTTGAATGATATAAATGTGGCTGATTTAAATAGTTCTGTAAGACATATGTGTGTGTGTCTATATAAATATATATATGTTTTCATATTTCTTAAGTTGTGCCATAGTGTACATTTCAGTTTAATGTTGCTTTTCAAACTTTGACAAGCAATAAACGAGAATTTTAATTACCACACATTCTTGTTAACAGTTGGAATTACAAATTTTTCACCAATACAAGTAGAAGCAAAACTAAACTGTGTTTAAAGTGATTTACAGGGCTCTGTTTGAGAGGGACTGAGTTTTAATTGGAATGTGTTCATTTTACTTTCAGAATATGCTTACAGGCGTGAAATTACAGAGGCTGTTGGCCTTCCAAATATCCCTGTCCATCCGATTGGATACTATGATGCACAGAGACTGCTAGAGTAAGTTTGGGCAGTTCTCATTATTGCAGTTTCCCTGTGCTGGGCTTTTGTCTGCCTGTCCTGAGGGAGGACTGATAGTCTTGGGTCTGAGAGGAACATGTAGTGGCACCGTCATTCTGTAGAATAGTGATTAAGTTCTGTAATGTACTTAATAGATGGGTGTCTGGTGTATGACAGCCATAAAAATGAATCTGTTGCATTTCCCACCGCAGGGAGCATAATGGACCAATCTCTCCAGCCTCTGTGCTTTGAAACCCATCATCCTGTGTGCGTCCCAGCTGTGCTTCCTGTAGATGGTCCCAGGCAGTGAGTGAGCGAGCAGGGGTGCTATACAGGCCTATTCTGGGAGGCACAGGACTCCAGATATGAGACTTTTGCTTGCGAACCCTCGACAGCCGTGCTTACTAGATGGTGCAGCCTTGGCCCCAACTTCTTTTCTTCCTTTGCTCTCCCCAGTCTCCTTTTTCAGACTGACACTGCGTGCTGGTGGCCTCCTCAGCCTTCCCCAGCACCCTGCTTATTCCTGTCATGGGCTCTGCCCTATGTATTTCTTTTATTTTCTCTTTCTTGAAGGACCCAGGATAACGCAATGTGATAGCTGTGCATATTTTGTTTTGATGTCTGTTCCTCTTCTTTCTAGTATTTCTTTCAATACTGAAATTTCTACAGCCGTGTTACTGTGTAAGGTGGCGTGGGAGTGCAGCCCTTTCTCCTGCCCTACTCCCCTTCTTCCTGCACTACCCCTTCGGAGGGGAGGGCAGACTGTTCTGAAAGCATCTGTCCAGTTTGTCCTTTCTCTTCTTTGAGTTCAAAGCATTCTTAGTGCCTTTATTCTAGATTTAAGGAAAAGCATTGCATGACCTAGCCAGTGCAAGACCCTCATTTTACAGATGGAGAGGTTGATATTCAGGAAGTCGGGAGTATGTGTGCAATTTAAGGACAGTTTGAGGAAGTTTGCTGGTCTTCTTTGTTTTGAGGCTCTTATTTTTCCACATAAATTAAGATTCAAGATTAGGTGCAATTTTTGAGGGCACCATAGACTGTGTGTTTGTCCAAAGATATTAATAAACAAACTCTTAAGTATTTAGATATTTCAAAGAGATCAAAGTAGGTATAGTGCTACTTATAAGAGTAGAAAGCTGTTTGTTAGTATGACGGTGATAATTTTTGTATCCATGTTCAGAAGAGATGTTTAGTGTATAGTTTCCTTGTGATTTGTTTGTCAGGTTTTGATGTCAAGGTATTGTTTGCTACAGAGACTAACTTTGGAAACATTTGCTCTTCTATGTTTTGGAAGAACACCTAAAGATTTAGTATTTGTCCCATAAATATTTGGCTCAGTTGCACCACAAAGCCCTCTGGTACTCGGCTTCTCTCCCTAGGAGGTTTCTGCCTCTTCCTCAGGCCCTCTCTGTGTCGTAGGCTCTTCCTAGTTTTTCTCTTTTGGGGCCAGTTTTCGTAGTACCTCTTTTTGGAATTTATTCTTTTCGTCTAGGTTGTTTAACTTTTTAGTATATAAATGCTTATCACATTCCACTAGAAACTCTTTTATTTCTTATACTATTAGTACGTGTTTATAATACATAAGGATTCCATTCCTTGCATGGAGTTGTTACATGTGCATAGCACGTCTTTCTTTCTTTCCTTCATTTCCTCTTTAACTCTCTCCTACCTCCGCCCTGTTTCTGGATCTTCTTGCCATTTGAGAAAGTTCTATGTCCCTACTTCCTGGTTGCTTTTACTTTAATTTGGGTTCTGTAAAATTGATAATGATATGTTTTCTTGTGATCCTGAACTTAATCTTTGCAATCTTCTCCCTTTTTAATTTGGTCAGATTAGTGGTTTGTCAGTTTTGTTGATCTTTAAAAGAAAACTTCAGTTTCACTGATTTTTTTCTATTTTTCTTCTCTATGTAATTATTTCTGTTACAGACATTATTATTCATTCCTTATGCTATACAGGTTTAGTTTACTCTTTATCCAATTGCTTGAGGTGAAATATTGCTATGAGAGTGATCTTTTCTTTTTCTTTCTGAGACAGGGTCTCACTATGCAGTTCAGGCTGGCCTTGAGCTCACTTTGTAGCCCAGGCTGGCCTTGAACTTGCAATGATCCTCCTGCCTCAGCCTCGCGAGCGCTGGGATTACAGGCATGTGGCACCACATGTGGTGTTGATCTACTTTTTTAAAAATATGTGTTGACAGCGATTCGTTTTCTTCTAAAGTGCTGCTTTTGATGCATGTTTTGGAATGATGTGTGATCACTTTTATTCATCTCAAAATATTTTTCATTACACTTGTGATTTCTCCTTTGACTCATTGTTATTAAGAGGCCAGTTTCATTTGTATGTATTTGTCAGTTTTTCAAATTTCCATCTGTAATTTTTTGATCATTAAATTATTTTATTGTGGATAGATTAATAAAAAGTGCATCATCCTGGATGAGTTATGAGACTTTAACCTTTTTAGTTTATTCAGACTTGTGTTACAGCCTAACATACAGGCTACGTGAAATATGCCCACCGCACTAGAAAGGACTGTGGGATCTGCCTGCAGCATTGGAGCAGAGTGCTCTGTGCACCTCTTGGCATCTCCGGGTTTGCAGCCTCGCTGGAAACTCACCATCGCACTATTCCATGGACCGTGAGGTCCCTCACTGCCTTGTCTCCTCTGTCAACCCTGAAGGGGCATTTTTGTACAACCACCTCCGGGAACTGTGCTTGTATTTAATAGCAGGAATAAGTAAAACACACGCCCGCCCCTCCCCAGAAGCACAGCTCCACGCCTTAAGCTTTCCTCTGCAGGTGTGACTAGTCAGTTCATCACCGTGGCAAACGCTCGTTCCCTATTTTTCTGTCTTCAGACCTCTTTGTATCACCCCGTCCCTGGGATGCCTTCAACTTCATCTCCCTGTGCCTAGCTCTTACTTACCCTGTAAAGTCCAGGTAAAGGGAAGCTGCCCTTAGAACGTTGTGTGGAATCCTGCAAGTTGAATTAAGCGTTCTTTTGTATAGATTATGTATCTTCTTCATGAGTGACTTTCAGATTCTTGAGTGGAAATGTCAGTTCTTGTGCTTATGTTTTATTCCTTATTGAGTAGAACCGAGCACATTCAGCATAGTAGGCCATACATTTTTGCCAATGGTCAAGTCAAAATTAATATGCTGCAGATTATAGGCTTCTAAATTCAATACTGTTTATACATATTTATGAAACACCAGTCTATCAAGTCCAGTCACAGATGTGCTTAAATTTTATTTAATATTATCTGATATTTTTAGGGTTTGATAATTTAATATTCAACACTGTAATGCCTGTGGTTATTTATTAATTTACCTTGCTGCACTGGGTACTGTAACCAGGGACAGTCAGCCATGGGCTCTATCTTCAGCCATTTTTATTTTTTATTTTGAAACAGAGTTTCACTAAGTTGCCCAAGTAGAACTCAGACTTGCAGTCCTCCTGCTTCAGCCTCCTTTAGTGCTGGCATTACAGATGTGTGCCTCTCTGTTTGGCTTCATTTTTTGTTAATTGATGGAGTGAGGGAAGGACTTATGTACATTTCTATCTCAGTAACATTTATTGTATAAAACCTCCATTTTTCCATGCATGTGTTTTATTTCCTTCATTAATATATTCAGTTATTGCCTATAACTATTATTTTTATTCTTTTTATGTGTTTCCCTGTCCTTGTGGGACCATTGCCATCTCAGCATTGTGTTTATTATCTTGTGACAGTAGCAATGGCGCATTACCCTTCTGATTCATAAAATGTACTTGTTTATTGCCCCTGATGAGTTTATTCTGCATTTCGTGTTTCATTTTGAAAAGGAAATGAATTCACAAAGCTAAAACTGGAAGAGATTCACAGCAAAAGCTTACTGCTTGTATATTTCTACCCCCAAAGAAACCAAGATTAACAGCTGAGAATATTGTAGAGGTGTTTTATGTGCAGTCATGTGTGTGTGTGGCTCTCCACTCGCCTGCCACAACTTTCGAACATTTAATACTCTGATACTTTGACTATGCATTTGCCTTCTTACTGCAAAGTGCCTCTTTAATACTTGATGCTTTCTATGTGAAAATAGATTGTAAATAAAAAACTTTGTATTTATTTGCTTGAAATTCTGATTTTTAGCCAAATTCCCTAGTGAGACAGAAAATAAAAGAGAACAAGTTTACTCTCTAATAGAGCTCTTTAATATAGAACAGTATGTCCAGTTATTTTCCCATGAGAAGCTGAACTTCCTGATTGCCTAGCTGTTCAAGGTCAGGCTGAGCTAGTCACACTGCCTCAAGTACCTGTGTGCAGGGAAAGGAAAACCCAGGAGACTGCAGAGCAAGCGCAGAGCAGAGCAGAGAGATTTGTGACCCGAGAGAAGCCATGGAAGATGCATGAGAGATTTCAACTCCACATTTCATATTTAAACATCTCAGCATAAGTTCAGATAGCATCTGTCCAGGCATTATTTATGGAAATGCATTTAAGGCTTGGAATATTCATTCATAATGGCAATGAAAGGGCCCTTGCAAGCCCCACTGGTCTGTTTCAGCCTCATAGCTGCCCTTATCACTTTCGGTTAAGGTGTTGGTTATGCAGTTTGAACTTTCAGTTCGTTTCCTGAGTTTGTTGGGACCATATTTGCTTGTCTGCTGCTCTTCAGGGAAGGCATGCAGGATGTTCATGCCCAAACCAAGAATTAGTTGATCTATGCTCTGAATATAAGGAAGACAGACCTGGTAGAGTGAGAGGACAAGAACCCTAGCACTCCATGGCAGACCGTACCATGTTGTTTCTCAGTCGCCTGCTAAGACATTGCTGCAGGCTAGTGGCACACAGAAGCTGATCACCCGAGTCCACATTCTCAAACTGAGAAACAGCATGGAGCTTTAAGGAGCTGTTAGTTGAATTGGAATCCTTTCCTTTGCTCTTCTCTTCCTAGCACATGCGTAGAAGGTACTTTGTAAAGGTTAGCTAGATGCTTATTTGAGGATATGATCATCAGTGGGAGAAATGCAAAATGGAAAATTTCAAAGTGGTGCAATCAAGCTCTTTCTTCAGAGCATGCTCTGGACAGCACTTTTAACGTAATTTATTATTGGGTTGTACTAATACAGAGTTCAGATTCTTGCCAGTAATTTGAATCTAAGTGATACCTCTTACCAAGTACATGACTTTCGGTGTGTTATCTAAGCTTAGGCCTGTGGTGCTCATCTGTAAGCCGGGAGTCATAGCGAACCCTCTCTTTTGAATGGCTTGGTAAGGATTAAATGCCCTGTCTAAAGCTCTTTACACTGTCTGTCACTCATAGAAGCTGTTACAAGCAGATGCTCAAACAAGTAAATTAACTGACATTTTAACTTGTTACTTCTAAGTGTTTCTTCACCTGATTATAGTTTTTGTGTCCAACAGACACCTGGGCGGCTCTGCACCACCAGACAGCAGCTGGAAAGGCGGTCTCAGAGTCCCCTACAACGTGGGGCCGGGCTTTGCCGGAAACTTCTCCACACAGTTAAGAGACTGTCCTTCATGTCAATTCTCTTACGTGGGATCTTTAAAAAACTGTAGAGAATGACAGAAAATGTAAAATTTGCCTAGTACTGGCAGGAAACAGAAGCAGAGATTGAGCAGGGAGGTTATTTTAGGTCCCTGGAAGTGGCCAGTGTCAGCTTTGCTTTCGTATAATTAGAAATTTTAGAAACAGTGATGAGAGATTTCAAACCTTGTGTCGCTCATCTCTTAGCCAATATGTTGAAGACCGTGTCCTTTATTTTTGCATTAGAAAAGTCAGGATGCACGTCCACTCCAACAGTAAAGTGACCAGAATTTACAATGTGATTGGGACGCTCAGAGGGGCAGTGGAACCAGGTAAGTGAACCATTGGCTCAGCAAGTAGTGAATGAGCGGGCTGGCGGTGCGGCTCAGTGGTAGAGCTCTTGCCTTGCATTTGGAAAGCCCTGGGTTGGATCCTGGCACCACACAAAAAAAGTTCGATGCTGCAAATTCTGATGGAGCAAGTGGTATGTGCCGTGTCCTGCTCTACACCCTGCAGTATAGGGAAACGAAAGCAAGTCTTGGCCTTAACCAATCTACCTAAGCACAAAATAGATACATTTTAGTCATTATTATACTGTCATAGATGTTGTAAAAAAAAGAAAAGTGTGTGTTCAGGTGAGGCTGGGCAGATGAGCGAGGTGAGTGGTCGCTGCATATTTCAGCTGGAGGATCAGAGGAAGGCGGGCAGGGAGAGAGAGAGCTGAGGTGTTTTCTCAGTGTGCTGGGTTCGCTTACCATGTGTTTTACATACTTTATACCCTCATGATGACTGGCGCTCAGAAAATTCAGGTAAACTTGAATTAAGGAATTCTTTATGTGGTTTTATTTTATGCACTAAAGCCATTAATAATACATAGACGTGATTTTCCTGTGACTTCAGATGATGTGCTGATTAATATATTTTATATGTAGTCTTAGTTCATCATGCTTCTGTCCCTTAAGAACTAGTTGATTTTATGTCTTCCCAACTTGGATACAATGAAATTGCCTGTGTTTCTTACAGCATATGCTTCATGTAAGGGGCAGGAGCATTGATATCCTTACAGTGACACATAACCAGACATTTATGCTTACTGACGTAGGATCGCTGTGCTAAGCATTGGGATTTTAAGAGAACTAAGACAGGGTTCAAAGAACTCACAGTGTGGGAATGAACCCCACATCAGTGTGAAAAGATGTGGAAAAGTCTGGGAGTGGGCAGGCAGAACACTTCTTTCTTGTAGAAGATGGAGAAAAGTTGCGGGGGGGGGGCGGGGAGTTTTGAGCTGTACCTTGAAAATCCAATCCGTGGAGAACCCTTCACACTTACTCTGAAGCAGCTGGAGACAGCGCATAGGTAAGAGGGAGGTGACACGAAGCGGCAGTTAGGGCGAAGCCATCCTTTCCGATAGTTCAGCACGCAGTCTGGAAGTCTAACTTGCCTCTGACATTCACGCTCCCTTCACGTGGAGGAAACATACCAACATGGGCCAGATGGCAAGTTTGAGGAAGCCCCCTGGGACCTTGCTGTTTTAGTGCTGTGTGGAGATGCTGTTGAATCATTTGCAATTTACGAGATGATTAGCCCAAGAGAACAAGTACTCTGAAGATGTTGCTTTTTAGATAGATACGTCATCCTTGGGGGGCACCGAGACTCTTGGGTGTTCGGCGGCATCGACCCTCAGAGTGGCGCGGCTGTGGTTCATGAAATTGTGCGGAGCTTTGGAACCCTGCGGAAGGAAGGTAAGGGAAGCAAAGGAAAAAGCTTGACTTCCTTTGGGGTCTCTGTGTACTTTTCTGTAAAGTGAGTCCACAAATAACCACCCGCCGCTACCGTGTGCTAGTGAAAATACCAACACATCCCTCTTGTCAATTTGTTACACTGTGTAGAGTTTTTCACTTCCGTACAGAATATTTATGTTTTGGTGTGTATACATTACGTTATAATCGGAAATAAAGGAACGAAGGAATTAGCTGTTCTGAGCAGCCACAAAGAGGAAAGCAGGAGGGGCCACATCCCGGCTCCTCCCCCTCCACCCCTCCGGCCGCAGCGCTGAGCAGCTGCAAGGCGCGATGGGACAGCCCAGCTGGCGTGATGGGGTGAGGTCTGCACTCCCCCATGCCGCCCTCTGTATCCGGTCCGTCGGGTGCAGTCGTGGAAAATCTCCATAGGGAACCAAACTAAAAATGCAGTCCACACGATTGCATATTAAATGATCAATGCACAGTGAGAGTAGAAAAGCCATTCTCTTTGCTGATCCTGTAAAGAAGGTGTTTGGGGGCTATAAAATAGAGACCGTGCATTTTTGAGCAAGCATAAAAGTAGTAAAATGTATTCAGTTTGCATGATAGTCATTTTCTTAGGAAAAACAGGATGTTCATATGTGTGAACTGTTTTGAAATCACAGCAAGCAGAGAAAGGTCTTCCTAGTTAATTCTAATCTCGTTGTAAGGATAAATTAAGCAAGAGGCGGAGAATGAAGTGATTTGCGCAGGGTTATGTAAGGACCCACAGTGTGTGGCAGTGAGAAAATAGATTTCACTCAGATTTCTAGCTGCCAGTCCACAGAAACATGTTGTCCCTATTTAAAGTAAAATGCAGAAGGCTGGCCTTAGCCTAGCAGTTCCTTCCGCTTACCTTCCTAAAATAAAATGAAGAGTGTCTCTATTATTTTTGCTCACAAAGCTGTCTTCTATTCCAAGAAAAAAAGGAATTAGAGATCTAAATTTACATATTCATGAGTTAGGTACTTTTTAGTCTTACTACAAAGTTTCATGATTTTTCAAGGACATCCCTGTGGTAACTGCAAACTTCACTGTGGCAACTGTAGAGTAGGTGAAATAAATGAAATAAAGAGGAGTAAGATATAGGAATTTGGATAATTCTATCAAGAAATTTCACAAAAGTGAAACCCTGGGTCAACAGCTAGGGGATAAATATTCTTAATAACACACCTAAGATTTTTTTTAACATAATGACAACTTAATTTTTTGGTTTCTTTTTTGGTCTTTTTGAGACAGGGTCTCACTATGCAGTTCAGACTGGCCTGGAGCTCACTTTGTAGTCCAGGCTGGTCTCAAACTCACAAGGATCCTCCTGCCCCAGCCTCCCGAGTGCTGCAATTACAGGTGTGCACCATCACACCTGGCAACAATTTAAAATTTTTGAAGCACTAACTCAATGCTTTATAAACATTATTCCATTTAATCCTCCCAGAAGGCAAATGGTGTCTCCTCCTTCCCTCTGCTATTCCTCTGACCCCAGTGCAGAAAGGGAGACTTGGTCTGAGTAAGTCCCCTCGCGCTGCTAGTAGGGAGGAGAACCAGGGTTTGAAACAAGAGCCTCTGTAACACCACGGCCAGTATTTATCATTTCCAAGCCATGTGACTTACCCAATGACATGTTCAGTTCTTCATAGCAGCCAGCATTGCCCTTGCTGACTAAGTCCCAGTGACTTTGTCAGAGAACACAGTGCAGTCACACAGCCAGTTTCCACTGAGCAACTGTTCAGTGACGTCAGGACAGGAAAGGGGCTGCAGGGTTTCCTCCCAGTTGATTTGCTGTCACAACACTGGTAGCCCGGGTAACTTCTTCTTTCACGTTAGGCAGATGTCAGCCACAGTGGCTTCTGATGCACAGTCAGTGAGGATAAACCTACTGCTGGAGTAGCTTGTCACCCTGCAAGATTTCCTTATGCCTACATTTTTCTCCTTTTAATGCAATCATGCTGTTTTTTTTGACAGCTTACCTTTAAAATCTTTCCAAACAGAAATTATGTAAGTTAAGATTTTTACAATTCACATTTTCTAGCCAACAAATGAAGTTTTTGTTTTTGTTTTTCTCACCCATTTAGTCTTCAAAAATGCCTTGTGTTTATTATGCATTTTCCAGCATGTAAACATATATGTATATGTATATGTATATTTTAGGATGGAGGCCGAGAAGAACAATTTTGTTTGCCAGCTGGGATGCAGAAGAATATGGTCTTCTGGGTTCTACTGAGTGGGCAGAGGTAAGTGGATAATTTGCTACCACATAAATTTTCATAATACCAAGTAACAGCCAAAAAGAGAAACCAAGTTAGGACACTATTGTCAGTCATATAAAAACAACAAGTGAATCCAGTGAAAAAAATGTTCAAGGTTTTCTCAAAAACATTTCAAACAATATTAACCTTGTTCAGAAGCCAACAAGAAAACGTCTCATCTAAAGAACTAAGTTTGGTTCTGAGTGTTTTTAGAGACACAATGCCAACTAGTAAAATGAATATATCCTCCTGGGCATAGTGGCATATACCTGTAACCTCAGCACTCAAGGGGCTGAGGCAGGAGGATCACCATGAGTTTAATACCAGCCTGGGCTACATAGTGAGTTCAAGGGCAGCCTGAACTAGAGCAAGACTGTGTCTCATAAAGTTTAAATAAATAATTACTAAAAATAAAATTAATTTATCTTTATTTTCTGGGAGTATGACAGTAAATAAATAGATACACTGGGATCTAAACAACAGCTCATGCTTGGTTTTATCATGATTCTATTAAGTGTGGAAAATTGCTTCAAATGCCAACCACCCTTAAATGCCCATTAAGCTTATAGAGTAAGTTTTTTTTTTTTTTTTTTTTTTAAGACAGGGTCTCGCTTTGCGGTTCAGGCTGGACTTGAGCTCATTTTGTAGCCCAGGCTGGCCTTGAACTTGCAACGATCCTCCTGCCTCAGCCTCCAGAGTGCTGGGATTATAGGTGTGCGCCACCACGCCTGGCTTTTTTTTTTTTTGATAAGTTCTAATTTTCACAATTAATTTCTGTATGATAATGACACTATATATTTATTAATGTTAAAATCAAGAAAAAGTGTTCCACCCCCCCCTTAGCATATTTAGTAGGCCTCTTGAATAGTAATTTTATCAGTATGTATTACGGCTTTAGGTAACAGAAGCATACGTAAGTTACAGAGTAAGTGTATGTGATGTCACATTTATGCCGTTGACTTCCCCTCCTGCTGATATACTTACCTGGCTGCTGTCATTCTCGGATGTTACATGGAGCCTTGTAAATTTCAGTTCTCTCTGAGAAAGGCAGTGCTCCTGTAGACCTCGCTGAAGCTTTTACAAACAAGATTCATGCTACTGTCAGAAAGAGCCTATTTTCAACGTGTGATTTATTTTAAATTATTTATATCACTAAGGATTGCATATGTTTTTCTATGTTTTATCTCACAGTCAGAATGCTTAGGAAACTGCCTGTTTTGGAGAATTAAAATCTCAGTATGTCAAAAATACATAGCTACACTTGTTAGTGTTCTAAAAAGGCGCAGTTAGCATTCATAACCAGCAGGTGGCGGCATCCTACAAGAGAATTTGACCATGTTCGTTAACTGCACACATTTTTCCGCCTCTGAATCTGAAGTAGCCCGTTCCTTGTGAACCAAGCAAGGTTTTCTGCATACATAATGATGTGTTTGTGGGTAGATTTCCGCTGAAAAGTCACTTACAGCATTCTCATTTGTTGAGTGAATATTTTGAAGGATGAACTACAGAGAGGTTAAAAAATTTAACTCCTTTTCCTTTTGTGGACAGCTTTACCTTAAATGTTAGTTTAAGAGTTCTGCTTGTTGTTTAGCACACATAACCTTTGTTGGAACTTTTTCAAATCAACTCTTATGAATCCTATTCGCCAAATGTGTGATTCAAGTGAGCCAGCTTCCTTTAGAACTCCACGTGCAGAAACTACAGATGTGCCTCTGCCCGAGGCATGAATGTATGTTTATAGTTTTTGTCTTTTTACTGCAGGAGAATTCCAGGCTCCTTCAAGAGCGTGGTGTGGCCTATATTAATGCTGATTCTTCTATAGAGGGTAAATATCACCAGCCTTTTTGAAAACATGGTTTTGATAGCAGCGTCAACTTCATTGGTAACGAAGCACTTGCAGAGCAGGTACTGCAACTTGTGATTGGGGATCTGCTGCTATCTTTGACTGCAATGTGTGTGAAGCCCTAGAAGAGTTTCTTCTTTGTTTTTGTTCTTTGCAATTTGCCATTTGTTTTTCACTGTAGAAAGCTGATTCAGGAAAGCAGTGTTGCTTTGATTTGCTTCCTCAGCCAAGTTATGTTTCAGAGGCAGAAATTTAGCGAACATCTGTTGAATGAATACGTCATGAACATAAAGTGTTTTATAATTTAGAATGGAATATTTTTAAAGTAGCCTTTAAATTTAACTGTCTCTTCATGCTATCGTGCATACCAATTCTGTAAAAAAAAGTACCGATTTCCAAGATTTTATCTTGCACCAAATGTTTTTATTTTTACATTTTTCTTTAACTTAACCAGTAATCCCCAAGTACATCTCTGGGTGATGTACTTTTCCAGGGATTCAGGGGAGTCTGTGGTTAGCAAGGAATATTCTGAAATTTGGAGTTTGTGCTTCAGCAGGATGGTAAAACAAATCGGTCTTGGATTCCAGTCTGTGCGGGCCCTGTAAGGTTTAGTCAGACTGCTGTGGAACTTCAGAGGAGAGCGTAAGAGCAACTTCAGGCGAGTGTGAAGAAAAAGGATGGGTCTTGGAGCACGAATATGCCCTTAGGAAGCAGAAGGTCCGACTGGTGGATGTGTTGGGTTGCTTTCCACTAGAAGGTAATGGTCCTTCGTCACTACATGGAAGCGCCATGACTCTCTCCTGTCCCTTGATGCTGTGCAGCATCCATGAGTTAAAACTGCCATTCTCCACTCTCAGGCTGGTCTGAAGTACGCTCCAGTTTGATTCTTAGCTTCGTTCAAGTGTTACCATTCAGCAGAGTATACTTCAAGTATACCATTCACTATAGCTGTGCAGCAGTCATTACTGACGTTATTAAATTAGTATTTGTTTTACAAACTGCC
The DNA here is from genome assembly GCA_004027595.1 of Dinomys branickii. NCBI lineage: Eukaryota > Metazoa > Chordata > Mammalia > Rodentia > Dinomyidae > Dinomys > Dinomys branickii. Next base: position 29,034 of record PVLD010016602.1, on the reverse strand, counting down.
TCCCTTTCTAAACAGCTTGTTCTTTGTCAAGGAACAAGCAGTGTCTTGGTCGCCTACTCCTGGGTTATTAATATTTCTTTAAATATATATCAATGTCAGGGATGCAAAATGTGAAAGGAGAAATAAAGGGAGGATGTTAAGACTTTTCTTTAGGAGTATTGAGAATGTCAGTTTGGAGTCAGCTCAGCATTTACACTTTCTTCTTTGTCCCGAGCTGAGCCGCACGGTGTGGAAAGTGAGTTCACACAGCACATTTCAGGTCTTCTTACTCCTTGTCTTAGATCAGAGCTGATGGCCCAGCCTCTAGGTCACATGACCTGAGTTTAGTCCTGGTCCTGCTGTTTCCTGCTTGTGTAACTTTTCTCACTCTGGAGTTATGAAGAGCACTTGTCTCAAAGACTGTGGTAAAGACAGGAGTCTGCATGTGCGATGCACGCAGTCCTTAGCCTTGTACGGCGTACAGGTAATCAGATGGAATGTGCAGCCTTGATGGCCAGCTTGGGGCCTGTGTGCTGCAGCGGGCACACAGACCCCACTCTGCAGGGACTTCAGAACTGTTGTTTTCTCTAAACTAAAGCCTCGGTGTGCAGACTTAATTGCCGTGTTGGCACTTTGCGATAAGGAAGTGGGTTTTAGGTTGCAGTTTGGGCCCTCGGTCTGTAGAAGGTTCACCGTCACAGCCCTAGAGGATAAATACTCTGCATATACATCCTTGAGAGAAAGAGCAATACTGTTGTCAGTGTTGCTACTTTTAAGGACTTTTCATGCAGTTTAAAAAATCATTGCCTTTACCTCCTTACGTCATTCCCTAGAATTGCATCATCATCATTTTCAGGATCAAAAGCAAAATGCCACATTACGATGGGGACACCACTTACCTCACTTAGTTTTATATCTTAAAAATCGTTAAATAATCCTTTCCCAGTACAATATGCCATTCATTCTTCAATTCCTTACGTGAAAAAAAAAATACAAGTGAATTTTCTGTGCACAAGCCACTCTTGAGCCCCTCTCGGGGGTCCGTCTGCTGCAGTCCTCGGCTGTGGCATTTCCTCACGGTGCCCTTCACATGCAGCTTAGCTCTCACCATTTGCCAGCAGTATAGTGGTGGCCGTCTTAAATGTTTTACCTATTCAATTTTACTTAACGCTCACAATTACACAGTTACCCTGTGAGGTTAAGTGCTTTTATTATCTGTGCTGAATAGAAAAGAAAACAGACTCGGAGAGATTAAGCAACGTTCCCTAGGTCACACAGCCAGCGAGCAAAGGTTTAGCTCTCAGAGCTGTCTCAGCTTTCTCCTTCTAACTTCCGCATGGCATTGCCTCTTACCACCACATTCCAGCTGAATGGTCCTACAATGTCTCTTTTTCCTTCAGCAGCACGTTGCAGCCGTACTGTAGGGCACTTTCCACATCTGTGATAGCCGTTTGTCTTGGTTACTTTTTTCTCATTGCTGAGACAAAATACCCAACACCCAAATTGAAGGAAGGAAAGGTTTATTTAGCTTACAGTTTGTGGAGGTTTCAGTCCGTACTTGGCTGCTTCAGAGAGAGTGGCACATGGCAGAGGGCAACAGTTCATGGCAGCAGAGCACAGCAAAGACAACCAGCAAAAGGGAGGAATTTCCTGGCTGCAAGCAGCCTCTCTCCTTCCCTTACCTTGTTAACAGCCTACCAGCTCTGGGGAGGTGAGGCGGGGTGGTCCTCTACTCCCACACCCTCTGTATGCCTTCCTCTTACACAGGTTTAGGATGAATACAAATAAGCACCCTGGCTCCCTTCTGAGTCACATAATTAACCTTTCAAACTTCCCAAATTGACACAATAAACAACATCCCAGAAGGGTAAGGGCATGTCCTTTTTACCCCAAGATTTACAACTGCTGAGTTATTTAGCCAAACCTCTAGACTCCCTAAGTTGACACCATGTATCAACCATAACACCGTTGATCCTCTTCCAAACAAAGCAAAACAAGCTGGGCAGAGTACATATAGCTATAAATCCGGGTACTCAGAAGGCTGAGACAGGAGGATGGCAGATTTGAGCCTAGCATGAACAAATTAGTGAGATCATAACTCAAACACATTAAAAGGTCTGAGATTAGCTCAGTGCTCACTGGTTTCAATTCTCAGTTCTAAAGGGAAAAAAAGCAACTAAAATGCAAATAAAAACAAAGGATTAAAAGATTTCTGCAGACTAAATACGTATCAATTCTCTATTTCATTTTTTTCAGTGAATATCTTTTTATTTGCACATCTTAATGTCTTAGTCTGTGTAAGGTAAGAGGAGGGTGGAGAGCTACGCGTGTAACTGCTTGAGCCGGGGCGTGTGCACAGATTGTAGGAAGTACTGCCTGACTGCCCCACCCGGCTTAGGATCCTTTACAAACAATTTTATTTTCATGTTTTATTTGAACGTTTATAAAACACAATGACTGCCTTCTCCATGGGGAGCTGGTTCGCGTACCTAACACGTCTTGTTCTTTTAAAATCTCCTTCCCCCTCCCCCCATGAGGAGAGCACTTCTGTGTTTACACGTTTCTTTGGCTACTTGTTCACACAGGTGAATTTTGGGATTCGAAAACCAACTTTTCAAGTCCTATAAATGTGTTGGGTTGTTATTAAATTATTCTTAAAGCCTCACATTTTGCTTTTTCCAGATGTAGATGTTAGCTTTGGATGAAGCGACTTGGCATCTGCTGAGGGAGTCCTGTGCTTGTCCATTTCTGGGTGGGTGAGAGACTGTGTCCTTAGTCGAGAGTGCCGTTTCTTCTTGGCCCAAGCTGCCAAAGCCCTCTGGTTCTTAGAGGGTCAAGCTCACCTAATTTCTTGTGACTGCACCTGCCCGGCTTCCCTCCACAGGCTGTAGGGACCAAAAACTTCTGTGCATGTGCCCTGCCCTCTGAGGAGTGGGAGGTGCCCTCTCTCCTCCCTCTTCTGAACCAGCCAGAGAGCAGCTGCCTCTTTAGATTCTTTTTCACAACAGATGCACCAAGTTCCCCACTTAGGAACATTCAAGTTGTTTCACAGATGCAAATGGACCTCCAGTTGTGACACTGGTAGATGCCAACAAATAGCGGAAGTGGCTCGTGTGTCTGCTGGGTGTCGCCACAGTTCGTGCTGCTGTGTGCTTGCTGTGCAGTGCGACAGTGTACTGTTGGGAATTTACAGTAGCTGAGTGTGTGTGTTATACATTTGGCTTTTTCATACTTTCCATTGTATACTGCTGTCAAAGGGGTGTAAGTCTCACATTGTTGGTGAAGGTGCCGAATCCTGGCCACTAGCCCACCAGGGAACTACTCACACTGTTGAACTTGCGAAGGAACCCAATCTCAGACCTTCCTCCTGGAGCAGAACTCGTTCGTACCGCAGGCACTTAGTGCACTTGCCGGGTAAATGCTGAGACGGTTGTAAACACGGACGAGAGATGGCAGGAAATAGAAGATGGGGCTTGCTCCGCGGAACTTAGAGAATTGTGGGGCCTGGCTAACAAGACAAGGATTTAATCTATTAGGTCCATGGGTAATACGGAGAAAAACAGACCAAGCACAACAGAAGGAAGTAGCCAGGCCAGGCAGCGGAGAGAGTGTGCTGTTTCATGCAGCATGGTCAGGGGAACTCTCTCTCGGAAAACGTGAGACCAAAGAAGCAGTGAGTTATAAAGATGAGACTGTGCAAAGATCCCAAGGAAGTGCGGCTGGGCAAATGGAAGACGAAGATTTGCAGAGATGGGGTGGTTTTTTCACATTTGACAGTGTAGGCCACGATGAAGATCATGGGTTTTACAGAGTGAGGCGGGAATGTTTGGAGAGTTTAATTAAATTTGGGTTTTAAAAGCCTCTGTCGGCCTAGGGAGCTAACAGTGGTCTTTGAATAACAAAACATAACAATAAAAAACAATCCGTTTTTTCTTATCTTTCAGGAAACTACACTCTAAGGGTTGATTGTACACCGCTGATGTACAGCTTGGTATATAATCTAACAAAAGAGGTAAAAACTATTACATATCATATAAGAAAATCTGTGTTCTACAAGTGATTCTTTCTTGAGATGTCACTATTTTAAACACTGATGTTCTTTTAGAACTTGTTGCCATTTTTCAGATAACAAATACCCATCGAACATCACCTCAGACTATGTACGTACACTGCTTCCTCTCTTCCTCGCTCTGAGGCAGCCTGCAGGGCGTGTTACATCTACCGTCTCCCATTTGAAAACAAGGGTGCTGAGCTCAAAAAACAGAGTCGCTGAAGTCACACAGCTTGTTCTGTAGCTGAATCAATTCTTGGTCCTACAGTCCAACTCCTTAATTTCATGGATTAGTCTTGATACCAAATAATTCAGGGCCAGGGCACAAAAATAGCTAAACATTCTAAATAAGAATATACATAAAAACACTGCCAGTTAATTGTCAATTTGGCTAAATTAAGAGATTCCTGGAGAAGTTATTGGCTTACAGGGGCACCACATTGATGAGCAGATTAAACCACTGGTGTTCACAGCTATGGTGACCCAGGTGTGTCCCAGGGCAGTGCAGCTTTGGTGGGTGTATATCTCGCCGGGCCTCTTCCATTGTGCTCTGCTTCCTGGCCACCATGAGCAGAGCCCCGCCACACCCCTCCACCACAGTGTCCTCCCTGGGGGCCGGTCACCACAGACTGAACCCTCTGCTACTGTGACCCTAAATAAACTTCTCCTTAAAGTTGTGAGTGACGGGTATTTCTTCACAGTTACAAGAAAGATGATTAACAAAAATACCAAATCACTGTGGGGCAGAAATTGGGTGAGACCTTAGAGTTCCTTTCCAGACTTAAGCCTTGGACTCCAATCCTGCAGCCGCACTGAGGCTGCCATCACAGTTCATTGTTAACCTGGATCCTCACAACAGCAGAAAGTACAGAATGTGACTGAGAGATTATGCGTAAATTCCTGTAGGACAGCCCCTCTCCACTGTAGTTCTTCATACTCCATAACCCCATCATTCCTGGCCCACAAGTTAGCCAAAACTGTGGAGTTTCTGCATGTCAGATTTTTTTTACTACTAATTATGTGAAAATGACTTGAACTAGAAAGTGCAAAACTTTTCGTTGATTAGAATTACCAATTAAAGTGTCACTTCCAATAACATAATTACAGTCCTTCTCTGAATGACTAAATAAAACCTACATCTCATTAAGCTTTGGTTTTAAAAGCATGGAATTTACTCACATATTTTCTCACTTTGAGTGGAAAATTTTAATTTGAAAGCATCTACTCACCTAGTTACTTAAGAGATCTGTCATTTTCCTGCAGTTTTATCAATTAGGATATAACAAAAAATTAAATTTGTGAAACCATGTTATTTCAGAGAATTCCCACTATTCAGGTAATTTAAAATAAATGCTGAGGAAGCTTAGCAATTACTTTGTTTACCAGCTGATTTGGTAGCATCTTGTTAAACTGGTAAAACATTGCTCTCTAGGTCATACTTAAAGTGATGCTTGAAAAGTTTGTTTAATTTTTGTTTTGTTTTAAAAAATGATTTGCAGTATTTTCAATTTTGCTGCTAAATTAACAACTTAGCAATATATTTGTGACAATATTTCAAAGATACATTTCTTAATAGATGTCCCTGATAGTAAAGAGTTGTGTAAATGTAAGGACTCAAGTAAAGTAACTGTTTCTTTATTCATATATTACAACCTAGGAAGTTGACAGAAGTTCCAATTTCTGACTCTCTTCATGCCCTGCAAATTTAATTTACACCTTTGTAAACCTTTCTAGTTGTGTCTTTGTTGCACATAGCACTCTAGTTTCCATGTTTTGTTGAAAGTTTCCCTACAAAGAAAAAGAACATCATATGTGTCTTAGTAATGGACTTTGTATCCCTGGCATCTACAAAACAATCCTACATTAGCGGAGGTACTCTATGGACTTTTTGAATTGAATTTGATCAAAAATAGAACATTTGACTTATTAAATTTTCATAAAATATTTCATACTATGTATTAATTAATTACTTATAAATACGGAACATTAACTGTTTTTGCTAAGTATTTTTGGTACAGGTAATACTGAGTGGAATTCAGTGATTAGTTATTTTACTTTCCTAGTTTGACTTATTTTACTTACCTTTTAAACCAGAAAATGAATTTAAGGCCATGTGGTTAACACAATTAAAATGGATAACCACTTGATTAAGTAAAATATTAATTACAGTGTGGTTTCCTATGTATGGTGTAAGGAATGTGACAGTCTTACTGTTGAGAAGCAGTGTAAAAGGGCTATTTTGCCTTAACCAGCTTGGTTCTTTTATTTCATTTTTTTATGCAAAGCAGAAATATGTCTATAAAAGGAATACCCTTCAATTTAGGAAACTGCACACATACAATCATAAATATGACCAACATTTCTAAAGACAATAAATAGTTTGGTGATAATTTTGTATCTCCTGTCCTGACCTGGCCTGGCCTCGTCTGCCCTTCCCGTTTCATTTCTAATTTTTTTCCTGAGGCTGGGAATGGGCCCCAAGGCCTTGCACATATCTGCCAAATTCTCTATGGCTGAGCCATACTCTGAGCCTCATAATTCTTTTGTTTTGTTTTGTTTTGTTTTGTTTTGTTTTGTTTTGAGGCAGGGTCCCCCTTCCTAGTTCAGGCTGACCCTGAACTCACTATGTAACCCCGGGCTGGCCTCCAATCTGCAGTGCTTCAGCCTCCTGAGTGCTGGGATTACAGGTGTGTGCCACCACGCCCACCATAATCTTTGATTGCCAGCTGATATAGAGATCACATCTGTTGTTTTGCTGAGCTGTAGCATAGTTTTTTACTTTCTGTTTAATGGACGCTTAATGCTGTACTACTTCCGGTGTGTAAGTATTGTCTTCCCTTCTTTTTGACATGTGCAGCTGCAAAGTCCGGATGAAGGCTTTGAAGGGAAATCTCTTTATGAGAGCTGGAGGGAGAAGAGTCCTTCCCCCCAGTTCAGTGGCAAACCCAGGTAAACAACCCCTCACACTTTCTACCAAACGTCATTGTTGGGTGCAGTGGTTTTAAAAATAAAAATGTTTTCTTTTAATTGTTTATAAAAAAATTTCAAAATGCTTCAAAATCTGCTAAAGTAAATCAAAACTTAGTTAAATCAGTAGGCAATGAAAAAAGATTCTCACTACAATAATTCATACTTACGAGGTATAAAAATGTGACTATTTCAATGTTTTAAAAAATCAGCACTGTAGAAGACACATTGCCGCTAATCTCCCTCAGAATCCTCCACCTCAGCGGCCGCGCACTTGTCCTGTGTCCCCTGCCGCCCGCTGAAGCAGCTCTGTAAGTCCTCTCTCATGAGTGGCCTTAGCTGCACTGAGGTGGCTGCTTTGACGTCTGAGTCATCTAAAAATGCTTACTTCTCATGGTCATTTTCCCTTCAGGGTTGAGCCGGAAGCTGCCTGGTGAATTAGGTGGATGAGGACACACTAACGTTTTTAAGAGTCGGCCTTTCTGCCGAATGGTACTTGGCAGCAGCATTCACTCTATTTTTTTTGTCACAGCTCATAAAAACACTCTGGAAAGAGGACAGAGCTGCGTCAGAAAGCGGCAAGAGGGACTGGATAGCAGGATGAGAGTGTTCCGGGGGAGGGGTGTTGGGGGGGAGGTGTTCCGGGGGAGGGGTGTTCCGGGAGAGGGGTGTGTGGGGAGAGGGGGCTATTTTGAGGCAAGTTAATGACAATGTGTCTTTTACCCTAACAAATTTTTACTTAAACACACACTGAATTTTTTTTGTCATTCTTTGTGCACTTAACCATAATGGAGGTAATGATAATTCTCCTATATTTCTATGCTGTCACCCTACGGTTATGCTTTTTTTTCTTGACGTGGAGTTAAAATAGTTGGGTTATTCTATTAAAAATATGAGCATCACTTTAGCAACAGAAGAGGCTCAGGCATCTCAATGGTTTGTAAATACAGTTAACAGCATGAATAATTTGAATTATTTAACAGAATGTACTTGTAAATTCTTTGAAAGAAGCCTGCTTCTTTTCACTTTATAACGTACAACAAAAATACATGGTACACAGAATGAGCTCATCTGAAGGAAAACGTTTTCCAACTTTAGAAATATTCTTTAAAATATAACATAAAACAGCCACCCCACAGAATAGTCATAAAGAAGTGACTATTTTGTGAGATCTTTAGTCGATACTTGATGAAAAACATTCTAAAGTGATTCTGTTCTTTCACCCCGTAAGGATTAGCAAGTTGGGCTCTGGTAATGATTTCGAAGTGTTCTTCCAAAGGCTGGGGATTGCGTCAGGCCGAGCACGGTATACCAAAAATTGGGTGAGTTTGTTTCAATATATTCTTCAAAATAATGACCGTATTTGAACGATGTAAGTAACTTACTGCAAAAAGTGGCTTCTGCCTGCCTTAGCATAAGGGAAGAGTTTGAAAGCAGAAGGAAGAAGCCTGTGGTGAGCGGTCTTAACACTGCGTGGACGGCCCATGTGTGGCAGCTTCCGTAGTGTGTTCAAGCCCCCTTGCCACCCACCCTCCTGTGTACAGACTTCAACTTCTGCATGTTGTTTCTGAGTTATACTCAGAATATAACACTACATTCACTCAGTCACTTAAATTAGAAACGCTGGAATTGTTTTTGACTTTCATCATTCAAAATCAGCCCACACCAAGGGGGATGTAGTGGGTCGTTTGTCTGTCGTTGCAGCTCCATTCATTAAGACATTCACACATATAACAAGTGAAGTAATGCACAAGGGACACTTAAAAGGGACGGGATTTTTTGGTGTGTTTGTGTAGATGGTTTTAGTTTTCAGTTTCACCAAAGTAACAAATACTTGGTTTATAAAATCTCACATAATTCCAGAAGAACTTGTAACTAACATCAGTGGCTTCTCATCACTTCGGTGCTCACACACCCCTGGGTTCTGATCATGAGATGCAGTCTTGTGGTTCTGAGGTGTGTTTGATACCTACCTGCCACCCTCCGTGTTTATAAACAATAGCTTACACTATTACCTTTTCATGTCATTTTGTGTTAAGGAAGAAGTATTCTGGCACTCGTTACATGAGAGGGAGGTGTTGTTCAAGACGGTTGCACCTGGGTGTATTGAATAGGGGAATGAAATTGAGACTTTGCAAATTTCCCCTGGTTCCCATCCCAAAGGAAAATTGAGAATTCATGACCAATGTTCAGTATCTGTAGGTCTTTGGCCTTCTCAGGCAGGAAATCTGTAGGCCCCTGCCCTTGCACTAGGAGGTTAGGCAGGGTTATGTGGGGTGATGTTAAATAGACATGAATGTTACCTGCATTTTCCTTATGAGAAAATTACAGCAAAGAAAGGCCAAGTGGCCACCACACGTTCTTGGTAATAAATCTTGAAGCCTGAATTCACACCCTGACTAATTCTAGATTTCTCTTCACTGCACACTACGTGAAGTGTTCTTTTGTGTCAGCTACAAAAATAAACAACTTGAAAATGATTAAAAGACACCAATTAGCTGCACATAGTTCAAGGGGATGTGGCTTTTGTGTACGCTTTGGTTTCCCTGCGCCCTGTGAGCATCCCCTCCCCCCATGGAAAGTGTGGGTTCACCACTGAGCCCTGGCCCACTCTGACTTCCGGCACTCCGCCGCTCGTACAGTCACTAATGTACAGAATTTCTGTTACAGGATAATGTGGCACATTTGCTGTACAGCTTTACATAATACTTCCTCACCCCCCAACAGTTCTCCGGCTTTCTAAAATTATTTGTATTCAAATGCAACACGTGAAGTTTTTCAGGCTTCTAAAATATTTCCACATCTCTCAGATTCTTTGTGTGTGTGTGTGTGTGTGTGTGTGTGTGTGTGTGTGTGGTATTTGGTATGGAATCAATGGCCTTTGGACTGAGGTATGTCCCCAGACCATTTGTATAGCTTTTTTTATTCTAGGACAGAGTCATTGTACAAACTGGGTTCGGATTGTGATCCTCCTGCCTCAGCTTCCCAGAATGCTAGGATTACAGGCACATGGCACTGAACCTATTTCTCGTTAGTTAGGTCAGTTAGGTCCAAAGTAATGCTTTAATAACATTGTTTACATCATATAGATATATATTTTACTTTGTACAAGCCTAGACTATATTAAAGTACTACAATATTAGCTCTTTACTAAGTAGCTTATTGATGTGCTTGTGTCTTTTCTTTATTCATCATCGATCAGTCATTCTTACCAACAATACTAGTACATACAGTGCTGTGCATTTTGTTACAAGCTATCTTATGAAAGGTGCATTTGTGGTTTTTTGTAGGAAACAAACAAATTCAGCAACTACCCACTGTATCACAGTGTCTATGAAACTTACGAGTTGGTGGAAAGATTTTATGATCCGACCTTTAAATATCACCTCACCGTGGCCCAGGTCCGGGGAGGGCTGGTGTTTGAACTGGCCACTTCCACAGTGCTCCCTTTCGACTGTCAAGATTATGCTGCAGTTTTAAAAAAATATGCTGACAAGATCTACAATATTTCCATGAAATATCCACAGGAAATGAAAACATACAGCGTCTCATTTGGTATGGCACACTTCCTCTTTCAAAATTCGTTATTTTTCTGTTCCCATTAATTTTAAAATGCAGGGCCATACATTAGGTCATTCGCTGTTTGCCGCCATTCTGTGTGACTAGCTGCTCTCTGTATGTCTATCAGTATACTTTCCATTTCACAGATGCTATCGTATTAAAGTGTTCGGTGTATAAATGCTTTACAAAACACAGAAGAATGTGATTTCTCTATTCTGATTCTTAAAACTAACAATGATACTGTTAGAAATTAAGTTCTTAGTTTTTGATGATTCCAATTTCTATTTCAGATTCACTGTTTTCTGCGGTAAATAATTTTACAGAAACAGCTTCTCAGTTCAGCAAGCGACTTCAAGACTTAGAAGAAAGCAAGTATGTTGTGCGTTGATTTATGTATGTGGTAGAGATAATGAAGAGGGTATACTAGTGGATATCTTCATTGCCAGCATATCTTCAAACAAAATGCTGCCGATTTCTGTCTTCCTCTTCCCCAAAGCATCCTATTCAGGGTTGCGGCACTTCTCCGAGGCCTCTCTCTGAGTTCTGAGCGGGAGCTGTGCTGTGCAAAACCCACAGCTCCCCAGCCCACAGATGAGTTCAGCATTGCTTCTTAGCACTGAGTGTTTGCTGCTATGTGAGCCCCGCTGCCCCTACCTCATACGTCAGCCTCTGTACCTCATATGTGGCTTTTTTTGCCATTTGTTGAAGTCATCACCTCCATATGGAAATGCAGCAGTACCTCGATTCACGAGCTTAATTCTTTGCGCCATCTGGTTGCAAACCAATTGAGTGAGAACCGAAGCAAACTTCCCAGTGATGTCAATGTTGAACCTAACCACTGAGTTTGATTCAGTTGTTCTCAAATTCAGTTTGCAATTAGAATTGTTGAAAGAATGAAGTTCGTGAACTGAGGTGCTGCAAAATTCAGCTTATCCAGAATAGTAAATAGTGTGAAGCCTTTAGTTTTGGAAGTGTTCAACATTTAGGATTGATCCCGTAGAAGACCATAAATATAAGCAATAATTTGGACATAATGTTAAGGTAGAAGGGAAAACATGTCCATACTAAGGAGATGTCAGTCTGGTACAGCTGCCACAAGGTCTGTAATTCCTATGGTAACCATAGACACCCAGGTCTCCAGAGAGTGCCCAAGGCACCCACTGGCAGCCAGTTAGAGCTCTGCCAGGCACAGCTTATCAGGACGACCGTGGTGACCTGCGGTCCAGCCAGAGCTGTGTCCAGCGGAGCTCCGCTCTTTGATGGCACATCCAGGGCAGCTCCTCTCAGACCTGGGGAGCAGCAGGAGGCCCCCACTGGCCCCAGGAAGCTGTGACTGTCTAGAACAAACAAAAGCAAGAAGTACTCTTGGGGGAGGGTCAGTCCTCCTAGCCTGTCTCTCTAAGCATTTATGTCTTGCTTTACTTCAAATTTAACTCTGCCCCACACAGGGGACATACGAGAGCTTTTAAGTGGGAGCCACAGAATCAGCAAGAGAGACAGAGAGGCAGAGAAAACTGAAGCAGGGAGAGAGAAAAGAATTGGAGGTGGAATAAAGAAAAATGTGTGTGTCCGTCTCCGTGCATGTGTGGCCCCGTGAATTCTTGTTATGTAGCAGTCATTTGTGAATTTGATTCAGAAGCCAATAGCTACTTACTGAAATTACCTTTCATTCCATCATCTATTTTGTTTGTATGGACTGCTAGCAGATAAAGTCTGGGCCTCATTCATGCCATTACAAAAACTGAATAATTGGTGGTGCTAAATGAATAATTGGTGAACATAGCTTACTTGAAAGGCTGAGGAAGAAGAGTCACTGTGGTAAGGCCGACCTAGAGTACATAATGACGCCCTATCTTAAAAGAAAAACAGAAAGAATATACATAGCTCAAATCTAAATTGTGAGGCCTTTATTCCAGTTTTCCTTTTGTCAACATAGTCCAATTTAAAGGAGAGTATTTACCTCCTGTTTTACTCTAAAACTTTGTGTTTGTGAACTCGGACAAATTGTTTAACAACTCACCCCTAGTTGTTTATGAAGCAGAGCTATTACCCTGCTCAGCCTGGAGGATTGTTCTGAAGATTAAGAATAACACATTGTGTAAACCTTAGGAACAGTAGGTGAGCCAGGAGTGGTGGCGCACTCCTGTAATCCCAGCATTCATGAGGCTGAGGCAGGAGGATCCTTGGGAGTTTGAGGCCAGACTGGGCTACAAAGTGAGCTCAAGGCCAGCCTGAACTGCACAGTGAGACCCTGTCTCAAAAAGACAAAAAAAAAAAAAAAAAAAAAAAAAAAAAAAAAAAAAAAAAAGGAATAGTAGGTGATCACTAAGAGCTACTACTAAAACTAACAAAAATTAAGATCTAATTAGTGAATAAACATAGTCCTTATTTTAATGATTATTTCTCACTAATACAGAGTTAGTGTATTAAATTCAGTAAGTCATTGCTGAACTACTCAAGGCTGGTTGACAAAATTGCAATTATATCAAGTCGTTCTTAGTCTAATACCTTCACACCAGCCTTTGGGATTGTGAGTAAGCTCTATGGGGATGTCTGAACCACTGCGGGAACTTGAATATCACTGAAAGGATAAAGTAAATGCCATCGCCTATGTTGGTGACAGGCTTCAGGAGAAAAATATTAGTGTTTGTCATTTGCTAAATATGTATAACTTTCCAAGTACCTGGCTAATATACTATCTCCTACTAATGAGATTTGCTCATTTCAGCATTAATATTGCCTATGAGATTATCAGGATCTCTTATATACCTGGGTTTATCAATTATTATTTCAGTACACATAAAATGTACTCCATTTTCCACTGCCACACACTGTTTCACAAGCTCTGTAGAATAGTATTTTATAGAATATTTAAAATATGATAATTGCATATCCTATTGTTATTTTTGCTTTTTTAGTTTGCTGTGGAGTACATATATTTACATGAAGTTACAATCATATTTATTTTTTAGCCCAATATTATTAAGAATTATGAATGATCAACTGATGTTTCTGGAACGAGCATTCATTGATCCTTTAGGGTTACCAGACAGGCCTTTCTACAGGTAAGGAAAAAAAAAGACTTTGTTCTAATATCATTTTAAAACGTTTCTGCACTGTGGAAGATATACCACAGTTGATTTCCTTCACACAAATAGAAAATTTAAAAGTAAATGTAATAAATGATAAATATATTTTCTGTAGTGTAATATGATCTACACACATCTTTCTAGAATGTTGTTATTCATTTCTGATTATAAAAGAAAAATTTAGGAAGTTTAGAAGGTTCAGAAAGACTCATCAGGAAACACAAATTTCTCTAATCCCATCAGCCAAATATTAAATCACTTTCATATTTTGGTATATTCCTTCTCCTATTTCAAATATATTTGTGCTTATTTGTAAACATAACAATAGTTGGGCCTAGTGGTACACATCTGTAGTCTCAGTGCTTATGAGGCTGAGGCAAGAGGATCGTTGCGAGTTCAAAACCATCCTGGGCTACAAAGTGAGCTTAAGGCCAGCCTGAACTGCATAGCGAGACCCTGTCTCAAAAAGACGAAAAAATAAAAGATAAAAAATAACAATAAATCTAAATATGGATATGTGTAATATGGAATATATATGTATTCACGCCCTTATTTTCACAAGTACACGAATATCTGATAGATACCAGCTGTTTTCAAGTTGATCGAACTAAGTGTTTCAAAATGAGTCAGAGTGCCGAGCAGCCAGAGCTGCCCTGCATTTCCCTGTCGGGACCGAGGGCTGGCGCCGGGAGGAAGGCGTCGTCCCGCAGGGCGGCTGGTTGGCCAACAGCAGCATCCCGGGCCCTGTACTCCTCCACCTCTGTACTGTGCTACTTCTCCAGGGCTGGTGGGGGCCTGGCTGGCCCCTTCCATGAAGCAGCGTCTACCTCGGTCAGGTGGAATGTTGCAGATTTATATTTGGTGATTATTCAGGCTTTCAGCTAAGTGCTGTAACATATAAACATGCGTTTTGAGAGAGGAGATAAAATTCAATAGAAGTTGGCTCACTGCAAACAGACTTACTGGTCACAGTGATGCAGTCCGGAGGCAGCTGAAGTCAGCACTTGGCCTGCTCACTGCAGCAAGTACTTTAATTATGTGACCTCTCAGACCTCAGCTTCCTCCTCTGTGAAGTACTGATATTAACTGTGTAATTGTATTATTGAGAATTTTAAAAATTGTGGCTGGGGAAGCAGCTCAGTGGTAGAATGCTTGAATGCTTGGCTAGCATTAAACGTGTGCTTAATCTCCAGTACCACCACCAAAAAAACAGCAAAAAAACCCAAATAAACAAAAAAACAAAACTAAGATTTACAACTGTTAAAATTCTTTTCTTTATAAATAAGTTAATTCTTCAAGACCAAGCATGATCAGTATAGTTAGACAGCTATTACTGTCATTGTTTGAATTATCTGGTTAATGTAAAAATGTGACCTATACTGATAGATCATAGACTGGTTTTTGGAGATACTAAACTTGGAAGGTCAGCTGACAAGTGATTCATTCCTACTCTAAGTTAGGTATGCGCCACCCAAGATTACACAGTGCTCGTGTTTTCTCTTGTATATTGTTCATTCAGAAATTAATAGAAAACTATTTTATTAACAGGCACATCATCTATGCTCCAAGCAGCCACAACAAGTATGCAGGAGAGTCCTTCCCAGGAATTTACGACGCTCTCTTTGATATTAAAAGCAAAGCAGACCCTTCCAAGGCCTGGGCAGAAGTGAAGAAACAGATTTCTATTGCAGCCTTCACAGTGCAGGCTGCAGCAGGGACCCTGAGAGAAGTAGCCTAGGAGGTACGCAAAGAGGGCCTGCGGAACTGCTGTGATACACTGAGAAATAAAAGCGTGAGACTAGAGGTGTATGTGTGTGTATAAGTATCTGTGTGTAGACATACAGATTTTCCATTCATTGGGAACCAAACAAGAAAAGTGGACAGTTTTTATTATTATTATTTAATTATTGAATGTTATTTTCAAGGTGAAAAGTTGGAGTAAGTGTGAAAACTACAAAGAACATACCAGAACACCAAGTCTGACGCTGTACTTCCCGCCCTAACCATGCCATCGCACACATGGAGAGACAGCATTTCCGGAGCGCACCACACTGGCACAGGGCAGCTCCGTAAAGTGTACCCCCTCCTGTCCCCCGGCCTGGGAGGTCCCTCCCAGTCCCACCTGGGGGGATGTTCTGAGCTAAATCCACTTCTAGTAGATGTGGCCACTGTATACTGTAAAGAACAACTACTTTTGCTGTTGCTTGTTTACCACATATGTGTACTACATAATATTTGCATCCCGTGTGTGGAGCTGGGACGTTGCTGACACTCTTAATTCCCTCACTCACCCCCTTTTCTCCTCTCCCTCCCACCTCCGCTCATCTCTTCATGCCCTTGTGTTTGTAGAAGCACCCAGCCAGGTGTGGTGCCTGTAATCCCAGCACTCCAGAGGCTGAGGCAGGAGGATGGCTATGAGTTATAGGCCAACCTGGGCTACATGGTGAGTTCAGGACCAACCTGAGCTGAATAGTGAGACCCTGTCACAAACAAGCAATATCGAACATAAATATGTAGTGTAAGATAACAAAGTGAACACTTGTAAACTGAATAACCCTATTGAGAAAGGACCATTTCCAGTTATCTTTGACCTTCATATGCTACTGACCAGTGTGCTTTTTGTGCCAGAAAGAATCCCTTTCTGGAACTTTATGTTCCTTATTTTAATTTTACTACATGACTGTATTCCTTATGTTTTGGCTTCATGCATATTCTTACATTTTATAAGTTAACTCATATTGTGTGCATTTTTTCTGATACTTATATTTTTCCACCCACATTTGAGGGTTCAGCCACATACTGTGTTCTTTTTTTTTTTAAGACAAAGGAACCCAGAGTAACACAGAAACAATACAGAAAATCCCAAGTTATAGAGAAGATAGTAGGGAGTCGGCACTGGATGCCGTATAACATAATGTTCGTATTTGTTACAACAAAATCAATAAAGGAAATACTGAATTATAGAGGAGACAGTAGGGAACCATTGCTGGATGCTGTATTACATAGTGTTGTCTTTGCATTTGTTAACACAAAAACAATAAAGGAAATACCAAATTACAGAGAAAAGAGCAGGGGGCCGCCACTGGATGTTGCATTACTCAATATTATCTTCATCTTTATTACTCAGTTATACAGATGATGGCTCGTTCAATTAATCCATTTTCCCCACTTCACCTCCGTTGTTCTACCGCCCTGTCAGCGGTCTTCCCACTGCTAATAACTGCACTTTTGGTTTATTTACTCCCTCATGCTCTTACTTTGGGCAGAGACTTGGCTGCTTCTGAATATGCTATAATGACATGGGTGTACACAGATTGCTATGGCAGGAGGTGGAGAAGTACCCTTTGCCAGCCCTCACAGACGTCGAGTCACATACTGTATACTGTATCCCTCATACCGAGCATTCCTGTGCATGACAAGCACCCTTGTCGGTCAAGATGCAGAGAATTCCCTGTGAGCGCTAAAAGGAGCACTCACACCACAGAGGGCTGAGCTACAGCAGCCGGTGAAGCCCCGCCCACCCCGTGGGCCTCACGCCACAGCAGAGAGGTTGCTGTGGCCCTGCACTGGGAAAGCTTGCTGCACACCTTCGAGAGCTCCCCGGAACTTGTCTTCTAGGCAACTGTGAGAAGCTGAAGTCTTGTATTCAAACTTCGATATTGCTTGTTTGTTTGAGACAGGGTCTCACTATTCAGCTCAGGTTGGCCCTGAACTCACTATGTAGCCCAGGTTGGCCTATAGCAATCCTCCTGCCTCAGCCTCTGGAGTACTGGAGTGCACCACACCTGGCTGGGTGTTTCTACAAGTGGAAGCGGATCAAGACATGAGTGGAGGGGGAGGGAGAGAAGGGAAGGGGATGAGTGTTAGCACATGTCTGGACTCCACACACAGGATGGAAATGGGCAAAAAGAAACCCTAAAAACCATTGCATCGATTAAAGTCCACTTGACATTTATCATACTTTACCCAAGACATGTGAAACTTCCCAGGACGAAGTGTTCCCCGTAGTTTGGAGGATCTGAGGGAACCGAATGGGAACCCAGGTGATGAAGTACTCTGGGCACTTTCAGGTCTTTAGTTGCTGTGTGCGTCCCTGGGAAATTCTAGGGCATCCTTTAGTCACGTTGACAATTAGGATTAACGGGACACAGACAGCTGCCTTGTGCTCCCCACAGCAGGGTCTTTCCTCCCAGCCACTTCTCCATCTCACGCCCCCCAAGGTGGGTTCCCTAAGTATCTCTACAAGAGTAATGCTTCTGCGCAGCATGGTTTCCAACTGTAGCCCTCATCGCAGACACACTAGGAAATGCAGTATGGTAGCTTGGTCTCAAGATAACTGCTATACTTTCAAATGTGCATTTAAAATCCGCTTCTGCAGACCTTGGGCTCCTACACTGAAGTTCATGCTGTCCAGCCTATTAGTGAGGCCAAGTGGAAGGAACCCAAAAGTACATTAACCCAAAAGTACATCCTCTGCAAAAGGATGGGGGCGGGTACATGGATTTAAACATTAGTGGATATTGACTGTATTTCTTGAGTGATGAAAATATCCTAGAAAAGATAATTATGATTGTTGAAGAACTCTGGATATACTTAAGAAATCATTGAGTACTTCAAAGAAGTGATTTTCATGATATGGGAATCTTATCTCACCAAACACATTTTTTAAAAAAATCATTGCTGATATGCTATTAAATGCTCCGTTACAAGGTTGTAAATTTCATTGTACACACCTGTAATCCTAGCTACTCCAGAGGCTAAAGCTATAAAAAAGTGAAGCTCAATGAGAAATTAAGGGACACACTGTATCAAAAGATAATTTTTAAATGTCTGGGAGTGTAGATCAGTGTTCGAGTGGATGCCTAACACCTCTGAGGCCATCAGCTCAATCCTCAGTACAGAGAGAGAGAGAGAGAGAGAAAGGAAAAGAATTACTGTGTCTGTGCCTGTCAGCCAAGCATGCTGGATGGTGAAGCAGGAAGATCACAAACTGAAGCTCAGCCTAGGCAACCTGAGGTAGGCAGCCTCTCACAGTGAAACAATGAAAAATGAACTGGGGATATAGCTTGGCACAATGCCCCCCCAAAAAGGAATAAGAAATTAGGTTCATCATTTCTGGAAAAGATCTTTTGTTCTTCTCTAAGAATCTGTGATTATTTTGTGTTATTTACACCCGAATATATAGGCAAAATTCTCATGTATATCTAGTGCACACCTTTAGAAAAAAATACATGTCAGCACATTTCAGTCATATATGGAAGTAGTTTAGGTTTCAGTGTCTATGATTTGAAAACTAATTCTAGATTTTCATGACTTGTCAAGGTGCTAATGCTCTTGTAATGATTGATTCAGAGAGACAAAAAGAAAACGAATGATTATGTAATGTTAGAAGAAAAACAAATATAAAACTAGGGAGAGAAAAAATATCCCTAACTATTTTGCTTATAACTCTGCATAGGTGTAGGAGCAGACAGCACTAGGCAGGATTTCTTCTGTAGTTTCTTGTTGAAAGAAGGAAAGAAAGATACGTTCTGCATATCTCTGATGAAGATTTATTTCTTTACTGTTTATTCTTGCTTTTCTGAGACAAGGTCTTATGTAGTTCTGGCTGACCTTGAGCTCTCTACGTAGCCCAGGCTTGGCTTGAACTCCAGGTAATCCTCCTGCCTCAGCTTCTCAAGTACAGGAATTATAGGCACACACCACCACATGCAATTCATGATATTTTAAACTAATAAAAAAATCAATTTGTAAATTGCAAACTGACTAAAATCAATCAAGTTCTTCAAACTCTAAAATGAGTGCACTCTGTTTTCCCCTTTTTTCTCTCTGTATGAACATGTAAAACTTTCTTCCATATCTTTATTTCTATACTTTGTATATATTTATTAATGATAGATTTTTGTTCCTTTCTTGAGGAATTCAAAATTACTTCATAACTGTAATGGAAAAGCAACTTGGCAGAGCAAACATTAAACCCCGCAGTTTCACTTCCAGCACCCCTGGCAATCTATGCAAATCGGGAACTCCGGAGGGCTTGGGTAGCTCCGCCTCCTTGGCACCGCCTGTGGTGGTGGCTCCTCACTTCAGTCCCCTGTGGGCATGGGGGGAGGCGGTACTCTCACCCTTGGTGCTAAGTAAAACCACAGAGGGACATCTTTCCACACTAATCTTTTACTCTAGACCCCAAAAGAACAGATTCCCAACCTAACTGGAGGGGCTGAGAACCCATCTCAGAGGTGCAACCCTTGGCGAGCTGAGTGTGGCTCCCACACCACAAAACAAACCATTCAAGATGGCGGTGCTTGAGGAATTCCAGGTAAACAGGTGGCTGTGTGGCCATAGCACCACAAATCCAGAGAGATTCCTGAGATCCTCCCTCCAAGTCAAGTAAAAATGTTATAAAAGCAAAAATATTCTTGCACATTTCTGAGTCCTCAAAGATGGAAAGGTTTAGAAGTCTCTAAAAACAACACCTTGGAGGGAAAAAATAGGTACCTCTCCATAATCATATCTGCCTCTGTCTCTGTGTCTGTCTGTCTGTCTGTCTGTCTCTCTCTCTGTCTCTCTTTTTGACCTTTTTGACACAGGTAGCCCTGACTGCCTTGGAACTCACTGTCTTCCTGCTTCAGCCTCCTTGGTTTGTAGCCTTGCACACCATCCTTTCTTCAGTAAAGTATGATGTTTCATTCACAAAGTAATATGTATTTTCCCAAATAAAGCTTGGCTAAGGATAATGAGGTTAAAGTTATTTTACTTTTCTGTGGATTATAAAGTGTTGGTCCACCACACCTGGCACTGGTGTAAGCGCAAAGGAAAGTCAGCGGTTTATGCAACTCATCTGTTCAGGTGAAGATGTGACCTCTCACTCTGTGATTCTATATTGGTACTCCCATCTCTAGTTCTTGGCTACAGTTTAAACGGTCTTGCAAGGGAGACTGCAGGAGATACTGGGTTGAATTTCAGCACTTTGGTGGTAGAAGGGAAACAGCCCGAGTAAACCATGAAGATGGCAGGTGCTTTAACACTGCAGTCCACAGCTGTACTAGAGCTCCCTTCTGGCCAAACTCACAGCGTTTTAAGTCATCCTGCTGGGCTCTTTGCTATTGATTCTCAACATTAATCTGGCTAAAGCTCCTAACAGTAGCCACATTACTGCCTCAACATTAGATTGCCTGGAAATTTCTTCTGAAAGATTAATTAGTCTGCCATCCTTCATCTTAGTTTCAAAGTCTTGACATGAAAGAAATAGAGACATACTTTCTGCCTAGTCATAGCACACCTGGTTTGGAGTCCAACAGCCAGTGCAGTCCTCCTTCCCAGCAGACACCTCCCAAGCCTGCTCTTTATCAACAGGGTTTCTATCAGCCCTGTGGTCTTCTGAGCTCTGACCAGAATCTCCCATCAAGAGTGGCCAAGCATTCTGGCTCTGCTTTTCAGTGGGCATCTCCAAACCTTTCCAAATTCTCCCCACAAGCCATTTCCAAAGGCTTCTGAACCACATGGTCAGGTACAGTCACAGCAATGACCTCATCTTTATAAATTCTTATTTTTTGTTGTTTGCTGTGGTTTTTTATTTACTTAAAATTGTTGGTACATTTTAGATAGACACAATTATCATACTCATCATACAGAATGTGTACCTTTACATGATATATTTTAAATCCTTTTTTTCAAACCCCTCTCCTCTCTTCAATCCCTCTTTCCCTCATTTAAAAAGCTTTGTTTCCATTTTATCCTTTTGTTTCCATTTTATTCTTTTGTACCCTTTTTCCCTCTTTCCTTCCCCCCTTTCCTCCACCATCCACCCTAGTTACTCCTTTTTTTAAAAAATTTCTTCCCACTTCTTATCTACTGTACATTTTGGTTCCTGTTCTGCTTAGTTTCTCACACCAGGGAGACAATGCAATGTTTATGTGTGCAATCAATTTATTTTGCTTAAGAGTATGGTCTTAAATTGCTTCCATTTACCAGTAAATGTCTCAAGTTTATCCTTCTTTATGGCAGGCTAGTACTGCATTGTAAATGATGCTATTATCCAGCAACAACAGAGGAGAAGCTGGACAAACTATGCAGAAACTTCTCATGCCCAATAAACTGAAGAGTTAGGATCTTACAATACACTCAAAACATAAAAGCCAGCTACACCTGGAAGACATCTCTGAGAATTAGCCATTTCCTAAGGGTTCCCAATATTAGCAATAAAACTACCTCCCTGATACAATTCAGAATTATCAAACCAGGAATTAAACTAAAAAATTAGAAAATGAAAAGACACGTAAGCAAGATGCAATCTCAAACTTCCAGCTAACCAAAGGCAAACCCACAGGCGGTAAGGTTGCACAGTCAAAGCACACCCACCTCAACTCTCTCAAGTGGTAACAGTGGAATGAACAGAGCAGGTAAATAGCGCTCTAGAAGGAAATCAAACCAGAAATAGCTTTTAAGACAGTTGAGGAAGTGGTACCATAATGTAAGACATAGTGATTTCAGGACAGATACAGATTAATCAAAAAAAAGAACTTAGAAAAATGATGGAAATTGTGAATGCCCAGCATAGAAAAAAATGCAATCCATGAAACAGACTCAAGTGGGAATCAAGGAGATTTAAAATTTCATAGCACAAATGACATAAGAAACTTGTTCACAGAAGTAATGGCAGAAAAATTCCTAAAGTGGAAGAAAGAAGTTGACATACACATCAGTGAGGCATATGGATTCGAAATAGTCATGATCAAAACAACAACAAAAAATCAAATCCAATGCATATAATAGTCAAGATTGCACAAATTCATTACAAGAACAGAATATTAAAAGTATTAGAAAAATAAAAAAATCACCTAAAAATAAAAGTACATCAGCATCACAGCAGACTTCTCAACACAAATTCTCAGGTGAAGGAAATTTTGGAGTAAAGTATTTCAAACCCTAAAAGAAAACTACCTCCAGTCCAGGCTGATGTATCCCTTGAAACCATCTTTCAAAATTGATGGAGAAACAAGACACTTCCATGACAAAGAACCCCTGAGGAAATTTGTAACCACCAAACCAGCACTCCAAAATATTCTGAAGGACATTCTAAGAGACATGCTGAGAACTACAATTCTATGAACCTTAACAGAATGAACCCACCAAGAAAGGCAAGTAAATAAATAGAGGGGGGCATGGGAAACCAACAACAGGAAAATAGCACATGGACAAGTCAATACATGTCAGGTATAACTAGCAATGTAAATGGTCTCAATTCATCAACCAAAAGCAGTAGACTTGCAGACTGGAAGCAGAAGAAAGATGCTGCATAGAAGAAGCACATTTAATTCAAAATAAATATTATAGACTGAAAGTTATAGGGTAGAAAACAATGCTCATTACAACAGGATCCTGGACAAAGCAGGAAGAGTTATTCTCCTTGTTGACAATGTGGATTTCAGCCAAGACTGATTAAGAGAGGCATAGAAGCTCAGTACATCCTTTAAAGTGAATAATATGAGGAAGAGATAATTGTGAATATAAGCATCAAATACTAGCACATACAAATATATTTAAAAAATGGTAACAGACCTGCAAAGTCAAATGAGCACTAGTACAATTGTGACGGGGGTCCTGAATAACCCACTGTCACAAATACACACATCAACTGGACAAAAATTCAACAAAGAAACATCAGAACTGAAACAAACTTTTTGACAAATGGAGGTAGCAGATGTCTACAGAGTGTTCCATCTCAAAAAACTCAGAATACACATTTTCACCTGCACATGGGATGCTCTCCAAAATAGACTGTGCACGAGCTCATAGAACATGCTTAAGTAAATGCGAAGGAGTCAGACCATTGTGCAAATTAATTGGAATCAAAGGCAAAGGAAACCACAAAAACTATATAAACACATGAAAATGAAATAACACCTTTCTGAGTAACCAGTGGGTCACAGATGAAATTAAAGAAGAAATAAGACAGTTTCTACAGTTAAATGATAATGCCAATATAACATACCAGAACTTATGGGACACAATGAAAGCAGTCTCATGGGAGAAATTTATAGTGATGAATTCTCACATCAGGAAAACAGAATAGGCTCAAATAAACAAACTAAATTTGAATCTTAAGCTTCTAGAAAAATAAGAGCAAGTCAAACCCAAAGCTCATACAGGGCAAATTATAAAGATCAGAGCAGAAATTCATGCACTGGAGTCTAAGAAAACAGTACAAAGAATCAACGAATTGAAGAACTGACTCTATGCAAGATTAGATAAAATTGAGAATCCCTCAGGCAACCTTAATAAAAAAAATTCAGACACAAAATCCATGCAATTAGGCAGAATATCAATACATACTCTAAGATCCTATATTCTAATAAGATGGAAACACAGATGAAGTGTACAGATTCCTAGATATGTATGACATAACAAAGGTGAATAAAAAATACAAATACTCAAAATAAACCAACGTCAATCAATGAAACTGAAGATGTAATAACAAACCTATCAACAAAGAAAAGCCTAGGCCTCACAGATTCACTGCTGAGTTGTACACAAAATTCACTGCTGAGTTGTACACAAAATAGGCATCTGAAATGAAAAAATACTTCTCAGATGAAGAAGTAGATA
Organism: Dinomys branickii; assembly: GCA_004027595.1. NCBI lineage: Eukaryota > Metazoa > Chordata > Mammalia > Rodentia > Dinomyidae > Dinomys > Dinomys branickii. Next base: position 4,779 of record PVLD010016602.1, on the reverse strand, counting down.
TAGCAAGTAAATATATGCAAAAGTGTTCAGCATCACTGGTCATTCAAGAAATGCATACACAAAATTTAGAAAAGAACCAATACTGCTACTTCTCACTGTTTAAAGAAATTGAAAGGGAAGTGATACTCCCAGTCATTTGTGACAGCAAATACTACCCCGATATCAAACCCAGAAAAGGGCTCATTAAAAAAAGAACCATAGGCCAACATTCCTAATAAACATGCATGCAAAATCCTAAAAAGATACTGGCAAACAGAACACAGCAAATGTTCAAGAAGTTTATGCACCATGACAAAGTAATGGTGGGGATTCCAGAATGGTTCAGCAGGGATTCCAGAATGGTTTAGCACACACAAATCAATGATTATAATAAACCTCATTAAAAGAACTAATGACAAAAACCATACGATCATCCCCAAAGATTCAGGAAAAGCATTTGAAAAAGTCCAGCACACATGTATGACAGATAGAAAACACTGGAATAGATGCCCTTTGCCTCCATCTGGTAAAAGCTGTCTATGACAAACCAACAGCCAATATCATGCTAAGTGGAGAAAAACTGAAAGCTTTCACTCTAAAATCAGGAACAAGACAAGGACGTCCACGCTCATCAGTCTCATTCAGTACAGTTCTGGAAACAGCTAATTACAAAAGAGAAGGAAGCAAAAGGAATAAAGATAGCAAAGGAAGAAGTTAAATTATTATTATTTTCAGATGAAATGATGATCTACACAGAACATCCCAAACCTCCACCAAAAGATTTCTATATTTAATAACCAAATTCAGTAGTGTAGCTGGATGCAAAATCAGCACTCAAAAATCAATAGCATTGCTACACAGGAATAACAGACTCACTGAGTGAGACATTAGGGAAACAATACTCTCCGGATAGCATCAAAACTGACTTATCTAGGAATAAATCTAACTAAGGAAGTAAATGACCTCTACAATGAAAATATAGTACTCCAAAAAAGTAGATCTAAGTGGATATCAGAAAAATCAAAGATATCCTTTGTTCTTTGGTAGGAAGAACAAATGCAGTGAAAATGGCTACACATATAAAATTGGTAAGCTTATTTAATGTAATTCCAATCAAAATTCCAAAAGCATATCTCACAGAATTAGGGAGAGAAATCCTAAAATTCATTTTGAACCAGAAAAGACCAATAATAGCAAAGCAATTCTGAACAACAAAGGCAAGGAATGGAGTATCACAATCTCTGACATGACATTATACTAAAAAGCTACTGTGATAAAAACAGCAAGGTGTTGTCCAAGAAAAACCAGATTCTAGGAGCAATAGAACATATTAGAAGATACAGAAGCAACTCCTGATATATTCAGCCACATTATGGCCCTTTGAGAAAACTGGCAAACACCTTCACTTGACGAAAGTCAGCTTTTTAATAATTCATGCTGGAAAACTGGTTTTCCACATGCTAAGATTAAAACAAGATCTATACCTTTCACCATGCACTAAGTTTAAGTCATAATGGATCAAAATCTAAATATTAAGACAGAAACACTAAGTCTGCTGAAAGATAGAATAAGTAGAACTCCTGAAGACACTGTGTGGGCAAAAACTTTGTGAACAAATCGTGGATAGCACAACAATGATCACAAAAAATCAACAACTGAGATCTCACCCTATTAAAAAGCTTTGCATGACAAAAGAAACCAGCAACTGAGTAAAGGGACAACTCACAGAGTGGGAAATGTATTTTGCCAGGTCTACTATCTAGAATATATAAAAACCTCACAAAACTCAGACACCCCCAAATTAAAAGACCGAATGCAAAAAATAGGCATCTGAAATGAAAAAATACTTCTCAGATGAAGTAGATTTAGAAAATAAATATATGCAAAAGTGTTCAGGATCACTGGTCATTCCAGAAATGCAATTTAGAGCAGCCCTGAGATTCTATCCCACTCCAGACAGAATGCCCATTATCGAGAATGCAGCCAATAATAAGTGCTGTGGGGCTGTCAGCAAAGGGAACCTTTCCACACTGTTGGTGAGAGTATAGACTGGTGCAGCCTCTGCAGAAATCAGGATGCGGATTCCTCAAAAAACTGAAACTTGAGTTTCCATTGACTGGCTATTCCTCTTGTAGGTAACTTCTCAAAGGAATTAACTTCATCATGTCTCAGCTCTATATGCAACCCCATGCTTACAGCATAAAACAATTCATAAGAGCTGAAGTCTGGAAACAGCACAAAGGCCCTTCAACCAACGATGGATAAAGATTTGGTATTTTATACAATGGAGTATTACTCTTCCATAAACAAGGACAAGCTTGAGGTATTTTTAGGTAAGTGGATGTAACTTGAGACCATATCCTTTACTGAAAAAATTTGGATACACGTGTTTAAATACTGGATTGTGCGGCCAGGGATGTAGCTCAGTGGCACAGCACCTGCCTAGCAAGCACAAGGTCCTGAGTTTGATTCCTGGTACAAAAAAAAAGATAAATACTGGATTGTTTCTCTGGTGTGAGAGAGCAAAAATGTAACCAACATGTATAGTAGAAATTAGGAAATGGGGAGAAAGTGTTCAAATGGAGGGGTATGAGAGAGGGTGTGTGGGAAGGAAGTTCAAGAAAAAAAAAGTAGAAAAAAATGGAAGCAATGCTTTTCTAAATAAGGAGAGGAACAGGAGTTGAAGAGAACAGAGGGGAATGGGATCAACAGAAGGAGAAAGATGTGTCACGTACAGGTACAAAGTCCTTATGATCCCCGGCATGATGGCACATGCCTATAATCCAGCTCTCAGGAGGCTGAGGTAGGAGGATCACTGTGAGTCTGAGGCCAGCCTGTGCTACAAAGTGAGCTCAAGGCCAGCCTGAACTACATAGTGAGACCCTGCCTCAAAAAAAAAATAAAGTTCTTATGATGATATCAATATGTGTATCTAAAATGTACAATAAAATAAGGCTGAGGATGTAGTTCAGTAGTGCTGGCCCAGCATTCTTGAGGGTTTGGTTCAATACCCATTACCAATAAAATAAAAAAAAATTTAAACCTGGAAATGAAAGATGATTAGGGTGGAGGTCTTTAAGTGGGACCAGAATAGTCATTACTATGGAGGTTCTGGAGAGACTTAATTTTCAATACATTTTCCTATACCTAAAAGTGATTTGTTAGTATTTATATTTTTTCAATGAGATAATCTTTCTTTAATTCTGTTATTTAATAGTGTTACTTTTATAGTACCAAATAAAAAAAGCTATGATTCCCCCCAAATAACTTAAAAACCCTACACAGAAAATTATTGTCTGAAGTTTCTGATCTTTAAGTTACAGGTAAGAGTTTTGCATTGTTGTCATTTTGGAACGCCCAGTGAGGACCACCTGCTTCCAAGCATGGACACCGCTCCTCCGGCAGGGACGAAGATCTTGTCTCGGGGCACTGCCCTCCCTCTTTATCACATGCACATAGCACAGTGTTCACACTGACAGCAGCTACGGTGACGCAGCTCCCTGTCACAGAGGGTAGAGTGTGAGGCAGAGTTCAGTGCTGTACAAGAAAGCACGTCTTAGGTACTGTGCTAAAACGGTCAGGAATTGAGTCATTTTGAGAGGTTAAGGGACATAATGTTAAAGAACTAAATGGGCCAGGTATAGTGGCATATGCCAGGAATCCCAGTACTAGGGCAGCTGAGGCAGGGAGATCACTGATGAGTTTCAGGCCAGCCTGGGCTATAAAGTGAGCTCAAGGACAGCCTGGACTGCAGAGAGAGACCTTATTTCAAAAAGAGAAAAAGATAAAAATCAATCAATGAATCAATCAATATATGAAAATAAAGGACTAAATTATAAACACAAAGCACAAAAAGACATCATCCTTTTTCAAAAAACAAAATATTCATATTCCTCTAGCTAATATCACAAGAGCAGCTGGCTGTGCACCTTGGGCATGTGCTCGCTGTTCACAGTGGTGATGGAGTCCAGGGTCCTGCGGCTCTGAGCAGGAACCTCCCCGCTTCCGGTCGGAACATGGCAGCAAGTCTGGAGACCAAAGTTCTCGAAGGGCTGCTGATCTAGGTACCTTCTTCTTACGCAGGACAATCGGTGGCACCACACAGCACAGAAAGGACAAGGAAGGTAGCAGGACTGCAGGGCCTTCCCAGCGCAAGCAAGTTTGTCCTGGGAATGTCGATGTCCTCCGAGCATACTTTGATTTGTTTGCAGGTGAAAACCCATAGTAAGTTCATGTAAGATCCAAATATTTTCTACAGCACAGCAGATCAGCGCAAGTAGCATCAATGAGCAATCACAAAAGGTAACCAACGCCCATGTCACTCCTGCCGCTGCAGGAAGCATGAACATCTTTCCAGCCCAGCAGCGAGCCCAGGATGAAGTCCAGGCAGGGATGCTACTTCGCATTATTTAGTGCGAAAAGGAGAAATTTCCCTCCTTGATCACAACACTGATAAAAAGTTCTAAGTCAAAGCCTACTACTTTGGGCACGAGTCTTCAGAGCTCAGAACTCAAGTCCCAGGCTGTTCCCAGCTTGGAATCTTGCAGGCAGCGCCAGAGGCCATCACCCGGCTGAAGTAATTCATCATGGAACTGAAATTCGGGCTGACTGGGCATTGGGATTCTGAAGGGCTCCACAAGGGGTGGATCAGCGCCCCTGGCAGACAGGAAACCCTGATTTCTGACATGTCTGCTGGTGCCATTGTAAAAGAAAACGCCCCCAGCCAGTACACTTGTGCTCGCTGCCAGATAATAGTTTCTGTTCCCGCTCCGGTGGCTTCTGTCTCCAAGAAACCACTGG
>PVLD010016601.1:0-44481 GCA_004027595.1 Dinomys branickii | reverse complement strand
GGGGGGGGGCCTCTTAAGTCAGTCCCTCTTAAAGTGGCCTGGATTTTGGTAGTGGTAGAACGTGAGGTTGGTAGTCATTGAACTCTTTTTGGAGACCTAAAAATTCATACTTAGGGTCTATATTGTTTAAGGACTCAACTAAGGCAGCCACTTTTTGTTCTTTTTCTTTTCTTTCCTTAGCTTCCTCCACGTCTCAGGTATAGAATACTAAGGTAGCAGTTCTTACTGAAGTATCAAGTGAGCTCTCTGGAGCACAAGCTATCTTTTGTAACTTTTTCTTAATATCTGTGGCTGACTGGGTAATAAATGTGTCTTTAAGTATAGGCTGTCCTTCTATTGAATCAGGAGCTATGGATATGTTTTACCACTGTGTCTTATAAATGATCTAAGAAGGCAGAGGGGTTTTCACCTTCCTCTTGATAAACAGTTAACAATTTAAAATAATTAGAAGGCTTGTTCTGTGTCTTTCTTAGACCTTGAAGAATACACATTTGAAAATGTCTCTCCTGTTCCAAACCCCTGGCTGGCTGTTAGGCCATCAGCAGTCTTGTGTGGGGACTGCTTGGGCTCCAAAGGGAGTGGTTGTTCAGCTGGCTATCTTCTGGCTGTCTGAAATGCACACTATGATATTTATCTCCAAATGTAATAGCAGCTTGTCATACTGCTCTCCTTAGAAGTCAGTGTTTGATTGAAGAGTAATATTCCATCTTTGCAATGTAGTTTCTAGGTCTGAGTAAATCCTCTGAAGACCTCAATGTATAGATCAGGATCATCAGGATCATCTCAAAAACTTCTAAAATCTAGCTTGGTTTGCTTTAAGGTCATGGAGAAAAAGAGACATATGAACATGAGTAGTTGCATATGGATTATAATTATACTTTGGGCATAAATAAGAATTGCTTTTTACGTAAAGGAAGTTTGAACATAAGGTAATTCTGATCATTTTCCCTCTTTTTTACAGTACTATTCTAGCTGTAAAATAGTATCATACTTCCCTCCGTATTCCATTTTGGCTTTAGGGGTTAGGCAGGTCATGCATGCCCACACTCGATTTTAGCCACTCTGTGAAAGCAAGAAGCCAGCAAACCTGGAAATAGAGTTGTAGGACCTAGAGTTGTAGGTTTGGCTTGGTTGGACTCAGCTTCTGGATGTACCCCTATGATCCAAGTACAGTGTCTTCACTCTGTGATCCACATGCTGGGGGAGCTGATTACAAGTGAATAAAAAGGACAAGGAAAAGGTGGGTAATTTATTACTCCCATTCCTCAAGCTTTTTGTACCTTCTGTATGATTTGAGAAAATGTTCAAAAGCAGGGAACTGGGTAAGTTCATTCACAGAGTATTTATTGAGTACTGATTCTCTTCCAGGGCCTTTCCCAGGTGCCAGAGAGAAAGCCATGAATGGAATATTAGGGCTTCCCTGCTCTTGGGGAATGGACACTCTCAGTGCAGACAGAACCTTTCCTGCATGCACTCTCTTTTAGGCACTAGTTCTCCACAATACTTCACAATATAAGGGGTTAATTTCTAGCCAATTTAAACAGGTGTCTCTTTGTACCACCTCTCTGCACCCTATTTCAGCAACATGGCAGAGCACAGTTGTGAGCACTGAGTGAGGAAAATGTTGTGAAATAGACAGGCCGAACTGTTCTTCTATAACAGTGTCTCTGTTGACTAATAGAAGGACTCTGTGAAGTGTGTCTCAAATCCCAGGTTCCCCACAAAGCCAAGAAGTCTCAGATATAGCATAATTTGACTTAATAATTGCATGCTCTCCAAGAGTACAAGCTTAAAAAGTTCTGCAAGGCTATTGAGTTAGACCCAAAAATTTAATCATTGAACTGCATAAAGATTGAACACCAACTTTATACCAGGCATTGTGCTAGGTGCTAAAACACTTGGTGGTATATTGTATAGTGTTATATTAAAGATAATATAGATAAGGCCTATTCCTTCCTTGATATATAATTCCAAGTAAGAGAGAGCTGAACTCAGTTACTGCAGAAAATGGCAACTGGGAGCAAGTTTCTGGTTATAAACTGCACTGTCAACAAATCAGAGGTCAGCATTTTTCTGGTGTTGCCTGGAATCCATGGCTGAGTGGATCAGCAGCTGAAAGGGTGGGAAAAAATTGTGTTTTTTACTCTCTTTTATGTGAATCAGGTGCTGTACATCTTCCTTCTTTTCTGTAGACCAAATACCATATAAATCACTTTGCAGTTTATTCTGGGCTTGACGTAAAGTGTTCCTGTACTTAAAATACCACACACAATGTAGAAACTTTTGCAGGTTCCTAGGCAAAGGCAGTATTTCAGTTTAGTGTGCAAAGGTTTCCGACAGACATCCAAAAATCTCTGCTTGAAGTCAGTAATTATTTACTCCCCTGCTAACAGGATCTGTTTGAGAACTGAGCAGAAAGAAGAAGAAAGGAAAAAGAAAAGAATCATTAGTATTTCCTCACCTAAGAACAATATTTTATTTCATAACCCATGGGCAATGTCATTGAGTAACAAAAATAAATAAATCCATACTCAGTCGAAGGCATTGCTAAGACTCAGAGACACAGTGAACAAAAACAATTTAGTCTTTGAGCCAGAGGTTGTGCAAAGCTGAGGAGAGAGAAGGGTTTTTATAACTTTTTCTCATTTCAACCCTGTTTGGAATTTGGGTTTGCCCCCAGGACAGAAATTTTTAAAGCTACTAGTTGAAATATTTTGCTATGCTGCCATAAAGGTTTTGCAGAAGAATGTTGAAATTCTCTCAAAGCACACTTAGAAAACTGCCCTTTAATATTCTTTGGAATATATGGGGCCTCTGTGTTTTCTAGCCAAGATGTTCAGTGGTCTCTTGAATCCTACACTGGAACAGAACTACCTCTTTAACTCTTGGCCGGAGGGTGTAATGAATAACATCAAGTGACTGGAGGGAAGTTACCTTTCCCTGTGACAACATTTACCAGTTGTATAGCGAGCATTGTTCTAGGTGCTAGAGACCCAGTATAGAGAACACAGGTGTGATAGCTTCCACCATCAAGGGCTTCAAAGGCCAGTAGAGAGGAAAAAGTATGTAGTGATTAAAAAGCACAATCTTTAAATAAAAACTTGAGGCAGAATCTTGGGCAGTTTAAATTTCTCTCAATGCAAGCTCGTCCCGATGGCTCACACCTGTAATCCCTGCAGTTGAGAGGCTGAGGCAGGAGGATCACTATGAATTTAAGGCCAATCTTTGCTACATAATGAGTTTAAGGCCAGCCTGAACTACAGAGCAAGACTGTCTCAAAGCAAACAAAATAGTGTGTAAATTTCTCTCAGTGCTGTTTTGTTTAGCCTGTAATGATACATTATGTTAGATTTATTCCTGGTTTTGTCATATTTTAAAGCTACTGGAATTTTAAAATTCCAGTTTGTGAGACATTGTGGTAGCGCATACCTGTAATTCCTGCTATGTGGGAGTTCAAGGCTAACCGAGGCAATGCAGCCTTGTCTCAGGGGAGATAAAAGGGCTGGGGTGGGAGCGGGGCTCAGTGGTAGAATGCTTGCTTAGCGTGAGGCAGCCCCTGACCCTGGGTTCAAACCCCAACACCACACAAGAACACAAAGTCTAGTTTCTATATGTTTCTCAAAATATAAATACAATTGACTATAAAAGAAAAAATTTTAAACTCCATATTAACAGGTTATGGTTTTCAAAACAACAACAACAAAAATGAACAGATGAATAGATGAATGGGAGAAAAAATTTGCAATTCATGTCTTTACAAAGGTTTATGTCCATAACACGTAAGGAAGACTTCATAAAATATTGATGAATAATTAATAATCCTGTAAGAAATGGTTAACAACGTTAACTATTAGGAAAGTACAAACTAAAAGTATAATGAGATACCATTATCCAGTCACTTAAATGGCTGAAATTAAACACACTACCAAAAATACCAGGTACTGTTGAGGCCGAGGAGCAGTTGGAGTGTTATTACTAGGTGTGCCATCCAACTCCTTTACAAAACAGTTTGGCACCTTCTTCCACAGTTAAATATATTCTTTCCCTATGACTCAGCAAGTTCATCCCTAGATGTTTACTCAAGAGAATCAAACATACGTCTGCAAAATGTCTTGTACCCAAATGTTCACAGAAATTTTATTCCTAATGGTCAAAAACTAGAAACAACCCCATGTGTATCAACTGTTAAGTGAATGAACAAACTGCAGCGTAATCATAACACAGATACTACTCAGCAATAGAAAAGACTCAACTACGAATTCATATGACAAAGCAGATGAGTCTCAAAGTACCGAGATGAGCTGGAGGTATAGTTTAGTGGTAGAACTTGAGATTGTGTGCTAGCGTGGGTGAGGCCATGGGCACAGTCCCTGGAGCTTGCGCACGTGCACGCGCGCGCACACACACACACACACACACACACACACACGCACACACACGCACACAGGTGCAGATGCAGGCGATCATGAGCACAGGAAAGCAGAAGCAAAACAGCTGAGATAGTGCAATCTCATGTTTTTGAAATTCTTGAGAGGAAAAACTAATCTATTTTGAAAGATAACAAATTAGTGCTAGCCAGATGCTGGGTGAATGTTGGCTACAGTGGGACATGAATGAAAATTTGGGGGTGATGAAAATGTTCTATGTCTTAATTATAGTCACTGTTATATGACTGCACACATTTTTCAAACGTATTGAAATATAGACTTAACACAAATGTGTTTTATTTTATGTAAATTATCCCTTAATTTTAAAAGTTTCTAGCAATCTTTACAAGTTTGATCTTGCTTAGCGCAGTTTTTTGGCATACTTTTGAGCTAAATCTATGGTTATTTTCCTTATAAAGGTGATGTTTCTCCCCTCTCTTGGGTTTATCTCTAAAGAGTGTCTGGCTTAGGGGAGAATGCATGTGTCCTCGTGGCAACAGTGGTTGAAGTAGCTATTATACAAGACCCAGGTTTTTGCCTGAGTTTTCATGAGCCCATGAAGTTTTCCCTGGTATTGGTTCTGCACATCCTGCTGGGCTGCTAGGCCTTGTTGCCAAGGGAAACTCATATTGCTGGTATCTATTGGCTTCTGTCCTCACTGTGCACTATGCTGAATTGCCTTCTGCTGGTGGAATCTGTGGTTTACACTCTCTGTATGAACAGGGCTGGGAGAAATCCTCGACCTTTCTTCCTATAGTTCTTACAGATCGGCTATCATTTCCATTTGGCTCAGCATATTTGTCATAGAATCACCTTTCCTTTGGCCACAGCCCTGGGTCTTATCTTACTTCTCTTCTGTGTCTCCAGTGAGAACATGGGCGGAGAATGCCTGGATCGCTACTGTGCTGCCTGGGCGGTGAGGAACGGTGGGCATTGTCTGTGGCTTCGTCTCTTCCTGGACAGATCATAGGGTTCCCGATGAAGTTGTGTCTTCCTGTCATGGTCCACAGTCCCCTTATTATACCTTCCTCCTCACCCTAGGTGGTTGAGGGGAGCTCTGTTTCCCTTGGGCCAGATACCTGTGCCTGGCAAATCTCAGGGAGAAAAATACTTGTCTCTGAGAAACTGGGCAGCTCATCACTCCTTCTTTAAAACTCCAATCCCCCAACATTTTTGGCACCAGGGACTGGTTTTGTGCAAGACAGTTTTTCCGCAGACTGGGGATGTATAAGGGGACCTAGTTTCAGAATTGGATTGTTGTAAGGAGTGGGACCTCTCAGATCGTTGTAAGGAATGGAACCTCTCAGATGTGCAGGTCACGTGGGGTTTGGGTGCCAAAGAGAACATGAGGCCACTGTGGATCTGAAAAGAGGCAGAGCTCAGGAAGCAAGGCGCAGTGGCTCACTTGCTGACCAGCTGTTCACCTGCTGTGAAGCCTCCTTTGTAACAGGTCACAGACTGTTAAATCTGGCCTGCGGGCCTGAGGACCCTGGCTTTAAGACCCATTCCTTTCCCTCCCTGGGTGGGCTTCTACTTCCCTGTTCTGGGTGGCAGGAGCTTTCCCTACAACACAGCACCTGGATTTTTACCTGTGGATGTCTTACCCTGCACAAGAACTAGCCTCTCATTTCCTGCTCAGGAAGCTTCTTGGTTTAGCTTTAATGACAGGAAACTTGAGAGCTACTTTACCAAAGAAGGACATGATGCCAGGAGATCTTTCGAAAGCATTACCTGTAGCACAGGGAAATTTTGGAAATTCAGTGGGAGGGGGATCAAGGTTCATGATTATTGAGGAATGAAAAAGAGTAAAGTCATCAAAATTTATTGATTTACATAGTAGGAAACACTGAATCATGAGTCACGTGGTTTAGAGGAGACACGTCAGACCTTCAAAGCCCTCGTTTTATAAATAAGGAAATACCGGTTTTCATTTCTCTCAGAATCCTCCCCCTTGCTTCCATCACACTTATCCCATCGTTGTTCCTCTTTCTGAAGCAGTTCTTGAAGTCCTCTTTTGTGATTTAAAAAAAGCCATGCATGCTGCTGCCAAGTGCCATCAGACGGGAAGGAGCCCTGTAGAAACGCTACAGTGTGTCCGCATTCGCCTTCTCGCCTGATCTGCTCCGTGACACTTCTGGCTCTTTCCCGAAGTCCAGATGACCATAAAAGGGACGCATTTTGAATTGATTTAAGACACAGCGGCCACCAAGGCAGTGCAACCAAAGACATCCATGGAGGAAGACTTCCAGGACAGCTTTAGAAAGTGGTGGGAATGATGGGATACGTGTGTTCAAAGCAAAGGAGAGCATTTTGAGGGGGATTTTTGTTTTTACTGTAATAATTATGTTTTTACTGTAATAACTTCTTTGAATGTAAAAACCGTATTTCTGACCACTCCTGTAGTCTTACTTGGACCCAGCTGTTTTCATTCCCACTCTTAGTGTTTTCCTCTCACATCCCTTTACCTTTCTTATAGCTGCAAACTAATTTATAAAGAAGGAGCACTGTGAAAGGTCGAGACCCTGGAAAGAGGAAGGAAGAATCGATTGAAGGCCAGTGTCGGAGCCACTTCCAGTCTCGCTCTTCCCTTTTACGTAGGTGCTTACTGACTGATGTAAGAAATCTGTAAGTTTTCTAATAATAACGAGGATCACTTCTTGACCCATCACTGAGGGAGACTTTAAAGAATTATGCTACATGTGGACTACTTTATGGGAAAGATATGGGCATCAGCAAGCATTCTTTGTAAATGACATTTTAAAACAAGGGAGGATAAAGCAAAGTTGAGAGTACTTCCAAACTTGCACTGTAAGAAATAATCTCACCGGGACATCATAATACAGTTTCTTCTGTTTCAGACCATTATTTTTCTGAAGCCAGAATACAATTATATTTTAGTTGTTGGTGTCAAAATACAATACACTGAAGACTCATTAGTGAAGACTTGTCTGGTGAAAACTGCTTTCTTTGCTTCCCATTGCCGGTGTATTATTAAGGATGCAGTTTTAGGTATACTTCATAAATAAAAACTTTCCTGTTGTATTTGTCTAATGTCACATGGGTTAATCATTTAAAAGAATTCTCAGGTTGATATTGTAGGGGAATGGTAGGCTACTTTAAAGTCAGTAGGAAACTAGGAAGCTAGGTTCCCCTTGCTTAACTTCAGCATTTCTTCTGAATACTAATACATCTATCAAATGACCCTTTATGACTGAAATGCTCATGCACTGCTTTGTGAGTAGCGGTATACCCTTCCGCTCACCTCCTAGGCTTCCTCACCTTCAGTTTGTCATGATCGTGCACAGGAATTGGTGCTAAAGCTTTAGCATTGCTTGAATTCCTTGACAGAAAAGCCAACAGTGTTTTGAAATCTCAGAGGCAGTTGGACAAGTGCGTGACCCCAAGTCAGGCAGAGCCACCTGTCACCACATATTCAGATGCAGTGTGATTCGGGGACTCCCTTCATTTCTCTGAGCTCCCACTTCACCGTTGTGAAGGGGTAGAAGTGGCCTTTAATTCTGAATGTTGTGAGGATTAAGTAAGACAATTCATGAGTAATTGTGAGTAATTCTTGCACACAAATGTTTTCAGAGAGGCCCCTTCCCCACTCTGGAGTCCTGCGAGGGTACCCTTTGTCCTTTCCGATCCTGAGGTTGATTCTGACCTACAGTTCATCATACCGTCACTGCACCATGTTGCATTTACTACGTACATTTGATTTTGATTTATGCAATTGTATTTTTTTGAGATTTGCTCATAAATCTATTCTTAACTTACATGACATGTAGGAGCACTGAAGAGAGGGCGCTCAGCTGAAACCAGGGAAAAACAATCATCTGGGTTCAGCAGAAGCAAAGTGGAAATGAATGATGCTTAGTGTTTTTGTGAAGTAATGAACCTTTTCTTGTCCAGGACTTCTTACTTACGGAGTTTTCTTCCTGAAAAATCACCTAATTTTCAATTTTCAGTATTAATAAATGATACTGTTAGTTTTAGTCCCGGAGAAACTATACAAAGAGATTTTTGTGTTCACATTTATACTACAGGAATAGACCTGGAATAACCTTCTCAGAAAAAAAAACCTATATAGTGATATTTAACATAATTTAGAGATGAATAACAATAATACTGGAATACTGCAGTCTTTCTATTCTTTGTGACATTTACAAGCACGCAATAGTTTCCCTCACAAGACACACACCGCTTCAAACTTCTTGCTTTAATATTGCATCAGAAGTGTTTTACATGTTATACTGTTATTTTCCTGTTATAAAAGACTAAATACTATTTCTTTTATTTAATGTATCATAATTTTAAAAGTATGTATTTTGTTCCATTTATTTAAGGTATCACAATTCTCTAAACACTTCCCCCTTGAGCATTTAGGTTGTTTCTGTACTAAAGTAATTATCTGTGAGATAGCCATTATCTTTTTCCATAGTGTTTGGTTTCTGTTAAATTTGTGGAAATGGGATTCTGTTCAGTGAATGTAAATGATTGTCTAATTCTTGATCCCTCACATTGTATTACTATTCTGGCATGATTCTGCCCGACCTAAAATAATGTATTCATCCAACTATGCACTGAAACCTCCAAAACCGTGAGCCTGAGTAAATTTCTTCTCTTTGCAAGTTGAATATCTCTGGTCCTTGTTACAGGGACAGAAAGCTGACTGGCACAGAGGGTGAATCAGCAACTCCCATGTGAGATGGATAAGTTCTGATGTACATAACCCTGAAGAGGCAGAATTCAGAGCTCGGTGTCCATGCAGGGGTTCAAGTAAACAGAAAGCAAACAACTCTTCAACAAGAAGGCAAAACAAAGCAACAAATTCAAAAACAAAACCGCTGTATAACAAACCAGACAAGTATTTGGAATCACTTCTAAACACCCTAGAATGGGGGTCTATAAACTTTCTCTGTAAAAGTAATAAATATTTCAGGCTTTGGGGACCACATAGTCTTTGTTTTGAGCATTCAAGCTACCGAAGACAAATGTAAGGAATATAGTTGTTTTCCAGTAAAATTTTATCTACTGGGAGAGGCAGTGTCCACATTTTGCTTGAAGGCTGTAGCTTGCCAATCCCAACCCTAAAAGATAGGCAAATTACATTGTTGAAAAGGCACCAGGCTCATTCCATTGAGAGCTCACAATAGATGTTTAAATTCTTTCTGAGTTTTTTTGGCTTTAATTGATTTCTCTTAGAAATGTTTATTGTGCACACCTTAAATTACTCTGAGGTTACAGCAGTGGACTAGTAAGGGTTTAACAACTGGCTCTCTTGAGAAATGTAAAAGCTTTGATGTATAGTTTTCCAATTTATGGTTTCTGTGGTATACATGCATCAGTACAACTGAACAAAGTGTGGGCACGGCAGGAATTTGGAGCTTGCCCCAGCACACCGTGGTCAGGCCATACCTCAGCTTGGATTCTTTTGGGAGAAGTAATAAAAATCTCAACTGGTCTGAATAGCAAATAAAATGTACTGTAAGCATGTCCAGAGAAAAGAAGGGGATCAACGGAAGGGAGAGGGAAGGAGAGGGGGTGAAGAAAGGGATTAAGACATATCGCATACAAATGCCAAATCCCCACAGGGAATGTAAACGTTTTGTACTATAAATATGTACTAATAAATAAAAGATATTAAAAAATAAAGTAGAAAAAGAAATCATGAAGTAGTACCACTAAAACAAACAAACAAACAAATGTCCCATCACCTAACAGGTTACAGAGTGTGGCTCCAGGTTGGCTAGTAGATCAATGAAACCACTAAGGTCCTCCGTTCTCGTCGTTGTCCATTGTGCAGTCCTTGGCTCACTGACTTTGTTCTCAGGCAAGCTTCCTTCACGTGACCAGCTAGCTACTGTAGTGTTAGGTGTAATGTCAGATTCAAAATGTGTACAAGAGGAAGAGGGGCTTGTTTCTTTCCTGTGTCTTTTCCCAGAAGATATCTCCTTGTAGCTCATTGGATAGAGTTACTTCCCATCCCATCCCTCATCACCCACTGACAAGATAAAGAGAGACCAATCACAGCCCATTCCTTGAAGCAATGTGACCTGGAAAGTGCTGATAGACACCTAGTTAAAACCAGTAGAGGACATGTGAACTCTACTACAAGAAGCAGTATGTATGAAAACAGAATTGCAAGTATGGGAGATCTTATTAAATATGAATCAATCTTTGCGTGTTTAAATTTGGGAGCAGAAAGTAGACTACTAAAAAAAAGACTACTAAAACTACTTATCCATAACATGGAGCTATACTTTGGAGGGACTCATCCTGAAGCTCCGGGGCGTCGGTGACTCCTTTGGGAGACTGGGTTTACTCTGAAATTAGAGATAATTCCACATCAAAGAAGTCAGTAATCTCTGGATATGTTTTTAGAAAAAGAGAATCATACCACTTAAAGAACTGCATTTAGCTATATCAGGCAGCAATTCATGTCATCTGTTGAGTATGCCACCAGCAAGAGTTCCATGTGTGAGATTAGACAGAAATGTTTATGAATTTATACCAAGCAATGAGGAAATGTGATGGAAGCAGTGCATGGCATTGGTTAGGGAAAGTGGCCTTGCCCTCTCACTATGGTTCACATCCCGTTTCACTTGCTTAATGGTGTTAATAATAACTGAGCACATTACTTCGTCTCTCTAGCCCAAGTCTCTTTTTAATGCCACTTAATAATAGCATGGCCTGTGGAAATTCTCCATAAATGGTAGCTGTAAGTTGTTTGCACTGGGCCCCTAAATCAATATTTTGACTATTGCTCAGTCTCTAGGCCAGTGATGAAGAAGAAAAAAACTCTTAGTGTATACCAAAAAGGGAAAGAAGTCCAACATATTTTATCATTTCCCATAATAACTTTTATTTTAATTTTTCAATCAGTATATGTTTGCATTACTTAATAATTACATTCTTTGTGGGGAATAGGGACATGTACGTAGCACATCTCAATTCTTTTAAAATTTGTTTTATAACTATCAGATTCATTCATTTATTTTATGTCTTTATCAAGATGATTATCATAAACACATAAATATTGATCTTCCAGTATTTTTGATGGATTTATAATAATCTTCAGTTGTCCCCTTGCTTCCTTTGTCCCTAATTTTTAGGTTGCTAAGGATGTGCAGAGAGAGACCACAGCCTGATGGTGCACAGGGATTGTTGTTACCACCCCAGCCTCACTGTTATTTGCTCTCTGAACTCATAGGCCACTGGGTTCAAGGCTTCAATCTTGTAAAATCTATTATGATCCATTTTCTTAAGAAGGCTGTGGTCTTTAACACACAGCTCACTGGGTAATTTGGCTTGTCTGTAGTATATGGTAGTACATAGTAACTGTTCACCAAATAATACACACTTCACCATACTTGAAATCATATTTCATTTAATTTGTGTTCAGATTTCTTCTGGAAATCTTAATAAAATTGTATCAATCACTGTATTATTTGCTAGAAGAAAAAGTATTAATCAAAACTCTTATTCTACCCCTTAAAAATGTGTCCTTAACTGTAATTAAGAAGATTATTTAACAAGCTGAGGAATATCTTAAGGAACCATTTATCTTGCAGGTTCTAGGGCACCAGAATGAAGTCATGGTGTACAGCGTGGTCCTTTACTGACAGCCTCACAAACCTAGAATGGATGGTAGCCAGACTGTTCCTAACCGGAGGGGCAACTAGGGAAGAAGTTGGTTTTAAGCTAAGCTCACTTGGGCTATTGGGGGGAAAAAATCCTTAGAGTTTACCTTTTTATTTTCTTTTTATACATGGAGTATTATTTTTTTCCACTTTTCAAAGAGTTCATGTTTGTAAAGCATAATAATATATTCACTGTGAAAACCAGCACACGTACATAGGGTATCTTGATACTTTTTTCCTTTTTCTCCTTCCCTGTCAGAGGCTGCCCCCGGTTCCCACAGGCTGCCCCCAATTCCCTGCTGTGTGGCCCTCTGCACAGGAAACATGCAGTCTGACAGCTTATTTCCTCAGCTCCCATAGGAAAGTGAGAGTAGCAAGACTGAGTCTTACATAACTTGGTGTGGTCATGGGAGTTGAGTCCCACCTCCTGTGCTGTTTTGTTGGTTAGACTCAAGTCACAGGTCACATCCATGTTTGGTGACAAATAATCCCATTAATAAGAAACTAATAATTCTTACCAAGTGAAAAACCCATTTCTGCAAATGACAATAAAATGTAAATATGTCCACATTTTTGGTTTCAGATGGCCAATAACCTGTGTGCCAGGTAGCAGTCTATGCCAACCTTGAATGCTAAAAGGAAGACACTGGGAAGCAGGCTCTTCCAAGATCATACCTTGCTGTTGGAATAACTTGAAAAAGAAGGCAAACAATTGAAACCATGGCAAAAGGAAATAGAGCTGGGCCCACCTCCCCACCAGATGGAGGCTGGGGCTGGATGATTGTGGCTGGCTGTTTTCTTGTTACTATATGCACCCGGGCAGTCACCAGGTAGGTGGGATTTTCTTCCTGATTTGTTAAGACCTGGCTTTTCTTGTCTTGTGAAAGTGTGTGTGTGTGTGTGTGTGTGTGTGTGTGTGTGTGTGTGTGCGTGTGCATGTGTGTGTGTGTAGCTTTGGTTCTTTCCCTTTTTATTACATTTATTGATACATTTTAGGTGTACTTAATGATCACATTAATTATAGGGAATTTGTACTTGTGCATGATATAACTTGAGTCTTTTTCCCCACTCCCCTCCCCTCCCTTCAACCTTATTTACAAAAGCTTTGTTTCCATTATTTTCTTCTTTTCTAATCATCTTTTTCTTTTCCCTTCTTCCTTTCCCCATCCCTCCTCTCTAGTTCCCCTTCCCATTTAAACATTTTCTTCCTATTTCACAATGCCTATTACACATTTTGGTCCTTATTTACACTTCCAGTTTCTCACACCAGAGAAACAATGTGGTATTTACACATGTGCATCTGATTTATTTCACTTAAGAGAATGGTTTTAAGGTGCATCCATTTAGCTAGAAATATCTCAAGCCTATCCTTTTTATGGCAGCGTATTACTTCATTGTATAAAAAAAAAACTCTTCTTTATCCATTCATCTACTGATGGACATTTGGGCTGTTACCAAGATTTTAGCTATTACAAACTGTGCTGCTATAAGTATGGTTGTGTATATATTGCTGTGGTATTATGCTTTTAATTCTTTTAGGAAGATACTAAGAAGAGGAATACCTGGATTGAATGGAACCTCTAGTTTTTTGAGGAATCTCCACACTGATTTCTACAGGGCTGCTCCAGTCTACACTCCTACCAATAGCAGAAAAGTGTTCCTTTTTCTGCACAGCTCCACAAGCATTTGTTATTAGTTAATTTTTTGATAATACCTATTCTTTTTAGGGTGAGATGGAATCTCACTGTTGCTTTAATTTGCATTTCATTAACAACCAATGATGCTGAACATTTTTCATATATTTGCCATTTCTACTTCTTCATTTGAGAAGTGTCTTTTTTTTTCAGATTCCCACTTTTGGACTGGGTCTTTAAATTTGGAGGGTCTGATTTTTTTAGATAGTAGCCCTTTGTCTGAAGAAGAGCTGGCAAAATTTTTTCCCACACTGTGGGTTGTGTTTTCACTCTGTTGGTGGTTTCTTTTGCTGTGCAAAATCTTTTTAATAAGATCCCAGTTGTTGAGTATTTGTGATAGTTATTGTGTGATTGGGCTTTTGTTCATAAAGTGTGTGCCTACAAAAAGAAGTCTTCAAGAGTTCTACCTATTCTACCCTCTGGCAAATTTAGTGTTCATATTTTAATATTTAGATCTTTGATCCATTTTTATTTCAGTTTAGTGAATGGTAAAAGATATGGGTCTAGTTTTAATCTTCAAGATGTGGAAAGCCAGTTTTCCAGTACCTTTTATTAAAGAGGCCATCTGTCTTTCAGTGAAGGTGTTTGGCACCTTTGTCAAAGGTAGGTAGCTAAGTATATCTGGAGTTGTTTCTGCATCTTCTAAGCTGTTCCACTTACCTATCAGATTTGTCTTTTTGCCTGTACCATGCTGTTTTTGTCAGAGTAACTTTGTAGTGTAGTTTCAAGATAGGGATTTTGATGTCCCTGCTATAATCATGCGTACTCATATATTGCTGTGGTATGATGTTTTTAGATCTTCTGGGAAAATACCCAGAAGGGGAATAGCTGGGTTGAATGGGACCTCTAGGCCTAGAGAATATGAGTATTTTATTTTCTTTTTAAGATAAGATTACCTAAGGCATTATCAATTTTATTTAATCTTTCAAATAAGTAGCTCTTTGATTCATTGATTCTTTGTATTGTTTTCTTAGTTTCAATTGTGTTAATTTCTGCTCTGATCTTAATAATTTTCTCCCTCATATGAGCTTTGGTCTTGACTTACTCTTCTTTTTGTAGAATCTTGGGGTTCAACCTCAAGTTGTTTGCATTTGCTGTTTTCCTCTGTATTCATTGCTATAAATTTTCCTCATGGCACTGCTTTCATTGTGCCCTGTAAGTTCTAGTGTACTGTATTGGCGTTACTGTTTAATTGTAGAAACTGTCTAATTTCTGCTTTAGTTTCATCTGTGACCCATTAGTTATTCAGTAGGGTTTATTTAATTTCCATGTATTCATTGTGTTCTTTTGGTTTCTTTTGCCATTGATTTCCATTCTCATTGCACTATGTCTAATAATATGCATAGGATAATTTCAGTTCTTTTGCATTTACTTAAGCATATTCTAAGAGCTAACATGTGTTCTATTTTGGAGAATGTCCTGTGTGCAGCTGAGAAGAATATGTATTCTGATGTTGTAGGGTGGAACACTGTAGACATCTATTAAGCCCATTAATTCAAAAGTTTGGTTCAGTTCTAATGTTTCATTGTTGATTTTTTGGCTAGTTGATCTCTGTATTTGAGACAGGGGGCTATTCAGTTCCCCCATTGTGATTGTATTAGTGCTTATTTGATTTTTCCTGTCCATTAATGTCTGTTTTATATAGTTGTGTGTGCTGGTATTTGGTGCATATGTGTTTATGATTGTTATCTCTTCCTTTTGGGTTGTTCCCTTTACAAGGATGTAGTGACTTTCTTTGTCTCTCTTAATCAGTCTTGGCTTGAAATCCACTTTGTCTGCAAGTAGAATAACCATTCCTGCTTTTTTAGGGTTCCTGTCACCTGGAGTATTGTTTTCCATGACTTTCAGTCTATGAATTTCTTTTTTAATTAAATGTGTTTCTTGAGTGCAGCATATTGTTGAATCTTGCTTCTTGATCCGTTCTGTTGCTCTCTTTCTTTTGGTTGGTGAATTGAGACCATTAACATTGATGATTATAATTGATATGTACTGACTTATCCTTGTCATGTTATTTTTCTGTTGTTGATTTCTTTTATCCCCTAATTTAATTATTTGCCTTGCCTAGTGGATTCCTTCTTTTGAGGTTCATGGGGATGTAGTCCTTGTTATTTATTTCTAGAATGTCCTTCAGAACGCTTTTAAATGCTGTTTTGGTGTTCATGAATTTCCTGAGGTGTTCATTTTCATGGAAGTATCTTATTTCTCCATCAATTTTGAAAGATACTTTTGTGGGGTACATCAGTCTGGGTTGGAGGCAGTTTTCTTTTAGGGATTGAAATACTTCATTTCAAGCTCTCCTTGACTTGAGGGTTTGTGCTGAGAAGTCTGCCATGATTCTGATGGGTTTCTTTCATAAGTGACTGTTTCTTTTCTCTAACAGGTGTTTAATATCCTGTTCTTGTGTTGAATTTCTGGAATCTTGATTATTATATGCCTTGTTGTAGATTCCTGATCATGGAAAATTTGAATTCTATATGCCTCACTTCTGTGTATGTCATATTCTTTTTCCCTGCCCAAGAAGTTTTCTGCCATGATATTTGCAGTTTTTTTTAAATGTCACTTGCACTATCTCCTGCTTTTTCATCGACTCCAAGCAATCTTATACTATTCTTATTTGCATCATCTAGCAGCTGCTGTATGGATTTCACATGGTCCCTTACTATTTTTAAGAAATTTTCTTTCATGATCACTAACTGCAATCTCGTCTTCTATGTCTGAGATTCCAGCCTCACATTGGCTCATTCTGTTTCGTGTACTTTCAATGGAATTTTTAACCTCCTGACTATCTTCTGAATCTGTTTTATGGATTCCATTCTTTCTTATGTTTGGCATCCATGGTTTCCATCGTTTCCCTAAACTCCTCTATTCTTTTCATCTGTATCTGCTCTAGAGTCAGTAAGCAAGTCGGTCGTTATGGTCACCATCTCCGTAGTTATATAAGAAATGACTTCTGATTTGATTGTTTCTACAGACTCGTTCATTTGCTTTGTTGTTACCACCTCAGAGTATCCAGGTGGGTGGCTTTTGAATTGTTCCACCTCATTGCCCCCTGGGTTTGCATTTGGTGAGCTAAATGTCTGGGATTGCATCTTGTTTAAGCGTCTTCTCATTTTCTTTTTTTTTTTAAGTTTAATTCTAGGGTTGATGCTTGTAAATTGCCTGTGGTGAAAAGCCTTATTGTCAGTATTAAGAATCTGTAGGAAATGACTAATTCTCAGAGGTATCTTCCAGGTGTAGCTGGCTTTTGTGTTTTGAATCTCTTGCAAGATCTTACCTCTTCTTTTTATTTAGAGTGAGAAATTTCTGTGTACTTGGCCTAGCCCCTGGTTCTTTGGCCTTGACCTATAGTATTTTTATGACCTAGGCTATCTCAGTCTTGATATATCAGGAAGAATAACTGGTTAGAACAATTATGTCAGTTTGGCTAAAGTGTTTCAGTAAACAATAAAAATAGCCTAAAAAATACCATAATTTTATAACTATTAACTTGCCATCTTTAATTGCATGAACTAGATTTGTGGTCTTATAACAAAATCTAAAATGAATCAGAAAGTTGTATGCTGTACATAAATCTTCAATATGGCAATTTTATCCTCGGGAGAAAGTTTCAAAAGGCTTAGGAAGAAAAAGAAAGTAATACAAACAAAGGAAGCAAGGCAGGAGGAGAAAAGAGCATCACACAGACATTGGGAAACTGGTATGGGAGAGAAAAAGTAAAAGAAGGAATGAAACCAAGAACAGAGAAGAACAACAACAAAAAGTGCTGAAACTGTGTTCACACTCATACGAAACAATAACAAACAATGAATAAAAAACAAAAACAAACACTCAAAAAAAAACAAGAGAGATAGAAAATAGAGAGAAAGGGAAAATTCCCTTTCAAAGTGTGTTTCCACTGTCACTTGTAGACAGCATGGACAGACAGAGTCCAGATCCACGTCCATCAATCCCAGCAAGCCAACATCGGCTCTGCGTCGGGGTGCTGGGTGATCCCAGAGGGGCTTCACCCCTATGCTCGCTGAAGTCCAGGGTGGCCTCTGGCTATGGGGCTAGAACCAGGCCTGCCCAACTTGCAGCAGTCCCTGGGCCCCCTGTGTTCTTGCGGCTGGCTGGGAACCACTAGCTGGAGCCTGCAGCCTGAGTACCAGGTTCAGTTGGCCTCTCTCCAAGATGGCTCCCAGCCAATTGCTCTCTCTTGGAGGAAGTCCCAACAGGAACTGCTCACCGGCCAGTGCTGTCCACTGCAGTCCACCACCCTGCTCCACTGATGTACTTCTCCATGGAGGCCTCTGGGGTCCCCAGGAGTCAGCAGGTATCTGTAGGTTTAGGCAGCCCCTCCCGTGCCTGAGTCTGGGCTCAGGGAGAAAGCACTGCCCATCTCCTCCTCCTTCTTTACTGAAGGTTCTTTCTTCTCTCCTCCTAGGGTTAAATTCTTGCTTCAGATCCTTCCTGCATCCCAGAGACTCTCCCCCTTATTCTCTTCCTCACATCACTATATTGCAGAGTCTGGACACCAAATCTCAGGGCAGCTCTTTCTCCACTGGCCACCACTCTGTCATCTTCCTGGAAGTCTTGTTTGTTTCCTTTGACTATTCAGATATCTTTTCTTTACACATTCTGATACTTAAGTGTCCTGGATAGTAGTCTCTACTAATATCTGTTATGTGTTAGTATGTTTAGAAATGTTAACATACTTTTAGACCAAATGTGATGGCTATTCCAGGCACTTGTTTGCATAGGCAGCTCTAGAAGATGTGAAAGAATAAGGTATGTATTACTGTTTACACTCCATCTCCCTATATCATTAACATGATATATTTAAACCCATTGTATATAAAATAAATGGGAAATGACCCAAATTGTTCATTAGAGGAGGAATTTCTCCCATAGTATTTTCTATAGATAACTGAGGACTTACATTAAGGAGAATATTTACTGATGGTCTTTGATGCTCATCAGTATCGTATGTGGCTTGTGCTGTTTGGCAGGACATTGAATCTCAGTTGCCTTTCAATGACAGTTGGGAGGGCCGGACAGATCCCATGATTGCTACTAGGGCCTGAGAGTCTCCCATCATTTTTTAGGTTGTGGGTTTAAGTTTCAATTTCAGCTCAAGTGAAATCAATTCTGATTTTACAAGAACATAAAAAGTAATTGTTCCCATTTGTGATACATAATATTTACATTCATTTTGGAAAATTAGTAAAGTAAGTATAGTATCCTGATCATTTTAACCTCTTTCTCATCCCTTCCATCTCTATGGTTTCTTAGGTCCTTTTCTCCATCTCTAAAAAGTCTATATCTTTATTTCTTACCATTTTTTCTTTATCTTGCTCTTTAAATTATTTATGTTTTGGGATACTCATATAAGAGAAACTACTTAATATTTAGCCTTGTGTCTTATTTATTCCACTTAATATTATAGTGTCCAAATCCATTCATTTTTCTACAGAGGACTCAAATTTATTCTTCTTTATGACTGAGTAACACATTTGTCTATTGATTGACAGACACCTAGGCTGGTTTAATATTTTAACTATTGTGAATTAAACTACTATCTTGTATCAAGCATTCATTGAGGACAAGGTTTTGTGGTAGATGATTCCAAAAAGGTAGAAATGTTGGACACTGTATTGTAGGGCTAGATACAAATAACTGAAATATCACATGTGCTAAATATAAATTTCTGTAAACACATACTGTAAAATAATACTGAAAGAGAGGTAAGTTTTGACCAGGAAGTTCAGGACAGGCTTTCTGGAGCAGTTGCTCCTGAGCGAAGTCCTAATGAATGGGAAGGATTTGGCCTGCAGAAGTGGAAAGCAGAAGATGCTTCCAGCCACATCCGTGCCATGCACTTCTATTACTGGCTTGGTGGTCATGGTGAGCAGCTTCCTCTCTTGAACTGCCAGGGGTTTCACTGGAAATCAGAAAAGAAAGTTGTGGCTGGCAGCAAAGACCTGTTATTAGAAGTTATCAGGAGATGTGGACAGAAGACTGACGCTGGATAAAGTTAGAGTAGGAAAGTGTGAAGAGGCTGTGGAACCCGTGTGCTGTGAACCCAGAAGCTGCCAGGAGGGCTGGAGGTGAGAATGTGGAAAACAGCTCTGTGGTGATTTGTTCAACAAGATAATCAGCACCCACCGGGAAATCAGCTCTGTTCCTTCCTATTTAAAAGTGTACTTAAAATTAAAGGTCATGCTTTCAGATGGTAAATTCAAGCAATTTGGAAATATATTTTTAGTTTCTTTTGGCTTTTTGCTGTCACAAATGGTGCTGTAGTTATGATCCAAGTCATTGTAAAATCCTATTTCAGGTCCTCCTTTCCACCATACAAGCTTTACATAGTGCTTAAAGTTGTGTAGGCTATTAAAATAGTCATTCACATACAGCCGGTTAGCTCAGTTGGTTAGAGCATGGTGCTAATGAAATAGTTACTCATTATTATTTACTTATTTTCTCTGTTTGTTGGCATGTACTGATTATTTATTTTTTCTTTGGGATAACTTTTTAGCAAATATGTTATCTATGTTAAGAATACAGTTAATGTGTAATATGTACTTCATATCATCCTACTCATTAAAAAGAAAAAAACCACACCGAATGAAATCACTGTCCGTGATTCATTTTTCTAAGTCTTCTGGATCCAAGTTAGTTGCAATAATTGCCTATAATTCTTTGAAACTGTGGGAATCTTTTGAAATCTTAGCAATAACTAATATTCCACAAATAATTTCTGACATTAACTGAACACTTCTGCTTGTTGGAGTGTTTTCAAGTATCTTTCATTGATTAAATTATTTAATATTTATAACATACAGAAATCAAATAATGTATTTAAGGGCCATGCTTAGTAAGTGACAGTGCTTTTAACAACAAGGCTACATTTCCCAATAGATCAATTTCTGACCTGACTTAGGGGTAGTATCATCCACCCAATAAAAAGCTTTATCAAGTGCCAGATGTCACCACCCAACTCTACAGGAGTAGCACAACATAGAATTTTACAGAAGAGTTGGAAGACTGAGTCAGCAAACATGTTGACCCCTTGAGAGAAAGTGCCTTAGAGAAAGCAGTTTCCTAACTGATGACACTGGTGATACTTTGTTTCTTCTTTCCTCCAAATAAAACCTATCAAATGCTGGATGTGAGGAGTTTGCTACTGCATGATTCAGTGCATTCAGGCTCAGAATTCTGTTTTCCAAAAATGTTTATTTTATAAACAAGGAAACTGAGACCCCTGGCTTTTTAGGAGGTAATCCTGAGATCAACACCCAGCTAGGGAAAGGGAAGGAAAGGCTGCAGGAAAGAAAGTAGAACTGGGCAGAAGGGTTCCTGTTTTTGATGCTAAGCTGAATTAAAACTAGTGTAAAGTTGTTGCAGTTAATTCATGTTTAAAAAGTTCTGAAAGATTTTCATTAAATCTAAATTCATGCAGTTAGACAGGTAGTTTATGATCCAGTCTCTGTGTTACAGAGGGTGACAATGTTTCAGTACTCCAGGCCCTGACATAATTAGCACAGGGCCTACTGACAAGCTATCTGGCTCCTTAATTACTCAGTGGAAAGGGATTACTCTTTGTGTTCCTTTGGCAGAAATAATTATATCAGTGTTCCGTGCGGAGAACAAGAACAGGGCGATGGTAAATGTAGAGATGTGCCCCTCAGATGGCCTCAGCTGCAGGTGTGCAGTTAGCCTCCCTGCCAGTGTCTGCTGGGACTTCACATTCAACTTCCCATACTCTTTTTCTTTCCTATCACTAGTGTCCAGTGCAAAAAGAAAATCCAACATCTCATTAAAAAAAACAGGAGCAAGTGCTGATTAAAGTACCAAAATGGAAAGCTTTTTCTTTCTTCAGTGGTCTCTCAATGTTTTGTGGTGTTTTTAATTTGCTATTTAGTAATTAGAACTCTTAGACAATGTGAAGCTGATCAAAACTTGTAAGTTTTGTTTCAATGATCATGCTCATTTACCTGCATTGTGTTTTTCAGATGTATCTCAATTTTTTTTGTGGAGTTCCAGACATACTTTGGTCAGGATTATGCACAAACCGCATGGATCCATTCCATTGTAGACTGTATGACCATGCTCTGTGGTGAGTATGATTTATTAGGATAGAAAATTATTGACTATTGTAGAACTGTACATGACCATGACTTTGCCAAGGTCGAATGGCTTTAATTCTTATTTTTTCTAAGTGAAAGTCCATGGCAAGAATTGGCTAAGACTAGCTGGAAAAGAAAGATAAAACTATATAAAAATATAAATATATGTAATAAGAAAAAAGCCAACCTGATTCGGGGAGCCATAGTATATGTTTGGCTTTTGTCTTCCAAATGCAAAAACTTCCTCATCCTCCAATCCATAAACAGTAATTAGATAGTACCAGGTACCCTTTCTATAGGCTCCCCTTACATGCCAAAGGTGTCACATCACATTGCTAGTCTTAGATTTCCGTGGAGTTCAAACTTCGGCTCACAGATTTGAACTTTACAAGCAGAAATACTTGGAGGGGCTTGGGGAGAATAAAAGCATGTAATCAAGAGCTAGATGCACTCACCGTGGCTGCAATTTCATCCAAGAAATCTCGAAGTTGCTCTTTAGGGGATGGAAACCAGTGTTGCATCTATACAGTAGAAGATGAAAAACTCTTGAGTTCTTTTTATAAATTTCAAACCAAATTCATTAAATTGATGCCTTAGAGCTTATAAAGCTGGATTGTACTAGAGTAACCTGTTTGCAGCATAGACTCGCATAATCTTTTTATTTAGGTGAGTCTGAAGTATTTAGGAAACTTGTTATCTCTTCAGGTCTCATCTCAGTCACAAAGAGAAATACTGTATTTTTAAGTGACTCCTAATAACTGCATCTGATTCAGTGTTATTGGATAGGGGGTTCTGGTAGCCTTGTGTCCAGGTTTGTTGTATTCCAAAGAACTGAGCAGAACATTCAGTGAAAAGAGTTGGTGGCCCTGATAAGGGTTGGTACTGGATGTCTCACAGTCCTGAGATAATAGGAGGAACTATAACAGGGTTGACAGCAGTCGTGGCCCAGGGGTGTACCTGACTTAGTCCACCCCTTGTGAGAAGGATATTTTGACCATACAAAGTTTTTAGAGGAAGTACTATGGTATCCAAAGGCCAAAATGTGGTCAAAGTTGCAATGCAAATGAGGTTGGATACAGGCCAATGTTGTGTATTTTTGGGTTGGTGCATGCCTGCGGGCCTTGAGGGTGACAGGGCAGCACTCATCTACTGGTTTTCTGATATTTGACATAATTATCTTTGCTTTGCCTGGTTTGGTTCTTGTCCTGTGGCTTTTCGTGGTTTAACTTGTCCATGTTCTACCTCCTACCTTAATTTCATTCTGTGTACTGATCGATAGTTATTTTTATAAAAAGTGTGCATACTCAGGAATCAGTTGAATTGTACTGAAATGCATTTCATTGGTTAGGAGAAATTAGTACTAGTACTGAAAGCAGATCTTATGAGAAGGCTAAATTGACTCTTTCCACTGATAAGAATGTCTGGTGGGATCAAACAAATCATGTATTTGGGTTTTGTAGCCCATTTTGGTTTTTGTTTCTTCAACAATCAGTTGATTTTCAGGGTCATGTTATTAGTCGCAGTGCCTGTGTCATTATGCCAAGAGGTTGTGTTTATCTTTCTCAGAGGATACTGGTGACTCATTTCCCTCACTGTTATCTTCTGGAGAAGATTTGTAATCCTTCAAATGAGGTAGATGGCCTTAAGTGACCAGTATGCTCACAATAACTATGAGAAACTTTGAGCAGAATCATTGCAGATCAGTATAATAAAATTCTATACAAGAAAGGAAGACCCCTTATACCAAATTACCACAAACTGCTTACCAGATCATGTAATATGGGAACATTAGAGTTTAGAATATGGGACAAGAGACAACAGATTCACATCTGCAGCACTTACTGTATAAACTCTGCTGTGAGCAAAACACAGAAGTGAAAAGCATTCACTGCACTGTGGTAAATGTTTTCATTGAGTCGGTTGTAAACCTTGTTACTCTCCCGTAACCGTGGTAGCGTTATCCTTGAGAATTCAGTAGATTCTCAGGAAGCTGCTTAAGGTACATATAGATATAGGCATAGATGATATAGGTACAGATATAGATACACATACAGATAGAGGGCTGGGGATATAGCTCAGTGGAATAAGCGCTTGTCTAGCAAGCGCAGGGTCCTGAGTTCGATCCCCAGTACCGCAAAAAACAAACAAACAAACAAAAAGAGCTAATGGTTGGAGCTCAAGAGCAATTCACATACAGATATAGATACAAATATATCTCCACTATTTTAACTAGATAAGAGACATTGAACCGATGACTGAGTTCATCATGTACATTGAGCTGCCCTACAACTTCAACCTAATCAATACAAAAGGATCATATTATGCAGATACAAATATAATCACAATTCCGATCTTGTTCATAGGAGTACTGGTGTCAGCATGAATTTTTCTTTAGAAGAAAATTCACAACCCTCCCTTGCCTTCACAACACTTCTGCCATGGTCTGGAAAACCCAAGGGTACAGGACGAAATGAAATACCTCCACACTTGGTGTCAGGTGGCTTCTGCTGTACTTCTCTGTGAAAGTGAGCGAGCCATATCCCTCATTTTTGTCACCCGACCATTTGAATCAATCTTCTATAAGCCTTCAGAGCAACACAATTTGGATACACTGACAAACTGCAAACAGTGGGCCAAAGAACATGTTGCCATGCACATGAGACATTTTTCTTAGATTTTTCTGGGCTTTGACTTTTCATCCACAGGAACTTGTGAAGCCTGAAGCCAATGGTGTCATTTTTTTATGAGCTCTCCCTCTGTGCTGGTTACACAGTGTCACTTGTTTTCCACCAACTAACTCTTACCAGTATTGTGAATGGCGTATGATCAGCACTACATCATCAAACATCCCTGTGCAAGTGACAGGCGATTTAAATAGCTGATTCACTGTTGTGAAGAACACCCTATAATCCCAGAATTATGACTGTAACAGAGTAACGTGTAAGTCGGGACACTTGCATTCCGGTCCAGCTTTGCTTCTTCTTCTCTGTGTGATCATGAACAGATTGCTTCTCTCTGGGCCTTAGCGTCAAAAACAATATCGTTGGAGGCCTGAGCCTGTTGCTTTAGAGATTGATCCCTGTGCTGCCAGTGTCACACCACAGCCTTTGCGAAGCGTCCCCAAGGCCTTTCTGTTGACCCTATTTGTTATTGTTTTTGAAGCTCCACTTGGGAGTGTTGTCAGTAACCATTTGTCCTGTCAAGTGGGAATCATGCTGGGTGGCTTGCTTGCATCTACTGGTTTCATCCTGAGCTCATTTGCCACCAGTCTGAAGCATCTCTACCTCACACTGGGAGTTCTTACAGGTAAGAACACCATGTACCACCTTCACTCAGGTATTGCCAAGCACATCGATAGAGCAGTGATTCATAAAATATTCGTTTTGTTACATGCATAATTAGGCTGACCTAGTTTATGTCCACTTACTGAGCAGTTAAACAGGGATGCAAATGTTGTACTACCCTAATGAAAACGCACCACCACTTTAATCAGCCATATGATAAAAGTAACTGCTGCCTTTCTCATTGGCCTTGGAGTATGGATGATAGTCTCCATTCAGTAGAAACAAGATATTAGTGCAATGTAAATTTTCAGCCACGATCATCCTCCCAATATCTTTGCCAAGATATTAAAATACTGTCTGTGTTCAGCCTGAGTTGAATATCATTACAATAAATATAATTACTCACTAAGTCAGAATTTCCCATTTAAAAAAGAGAGCCTCTTGCGGCAATTATTCTTATATTTCACATTCTCTCAAAGGAAATATTTAGGGCTGAGGATATAGCTCAGTGGAATAAGCGCTTGCCTAGCAAGCGCAGGGTCCTGAGTTCAATCCCCAGTACCGCAAAAAAAAAAAAAAGGAAATATTTAGAGAATCATAATGAATCCCACGGAAAGAGAAGCAACACTGTGCATTCCATAAGTCACACTGGAGGGGACCTCATAGGGTGGAGATGGGCTTGGCTGGTGGGGCTGGGGGAGCCGTTGGCTCCTCACTGAGAAGGGCGGGGGGAGTTGCACCCGTTCCTGTCTGGGGACTGTGCCACAGGGTAGCACAAAGCAGGCCAATAAAAGGTCCAACTTCGTAATAAAGCTGTAAATCTGGCACTGTCAGCCCAAGCTGGTACAGCTATGCCTCCTGACCTAAAGGGCCTGGCAGCTGAGATGACCGCAGTAACAGTCTGCCCAGCACTCTTCTGGTTTTAGCCTCACATCTAGAACTCCAGGCAATTCTAGATTGCTGACGGTCCTGCACTCTAGATGGTGGTCCCCTTCTCTGGCTCTGACGTTCTAAATGCCCTAAAATCCAGCCCTTCAGATTTTCTTAACTTAAAAAGCAATAAAAATGAAAACCTTTAGAAAGTTTCTGGTCTGTCAACACTTTTCTCCTGATCTCAACAGATAACGCCATTGCTATGATCATGTGTTCAATTGGGATGATGTTTTCAAACTTGAAGGAAGTGTTCTGGAATTTTTGAGGAGTCGTATATGCTATTTCAATCCAAATTCCTGAACAGTTCAGATTTTCAGTGTCATATCCTCATAGACAGGGAAGAATCTGGAAGTGAAAGAGGGAGGAAGGGATAAGTTTCTTATCCAGATTTTCTAGTAAATTCTGTTTACCTTGCATAATGAATTTTATGTTCTGCAACTTTATGTAAGAAGTCATATTTCCTTAAAGGTATTCTTCCTAAGAAGAAAATCATATATATTCTGTACTCTTCTTGCTGTGTATGACTAGTGAGTGGAGACTATTTTTCATCTTCCTATATAAGACAACTTTAAAAGGTTTTCAGGGAGGCAGGTTCTCTTTAATCCAAATCTTCAGAGATCATTCCCAGCACTCACAGCATTCTCTTTCCCCCAGGTCTCGGATTTGCACTTTGTTATTCTCCAGCCATTGCCATGGTTGGCAAATATTTCAGCAGACGAAAAGCCCTTGCTTATGGAATCGCCATGTCAGGAAGTGGCATCGGCACCTTTGTCCTGGCTCCCGTGGTTCAGCTCCTTATTGAAGAGTTTTCCTGGCAAGGAGCATTGCTCATTCTGGGGGGCTTCGTTTTGAATCTCTGTGTTTGTGGTGCCTTGATGCGGCCTATCACTCTTAAAGAAGACCATTCAAGTCCAGAGCAGAACCGTGTCTACCAAACTCAGAAAGAAGACTGTAAGCGAGCATCTCCCTATTCATCTTTGACCAAAGAATGGGCGAAGACATGCCTTTGTTGCTCCTTTCAGCAGGAATACAACTTTTTACTCATGTCAGACTTTGCTGTGTTCGCCGTCTCTGTTCTATTTATGGCTTATGGCTGTAGCCCACTCTTTGTGTACTTAGTGCCTTATGCTTTAAGTGTCGGAGTGAGTCACCAGCAAGCTGCTTTTCTGATGTCCATACTTGGGGTGATTGACATTGTCGGCAATATCACATTTGGATGGCTAACTGACAGAAGGTAACACCCAGGCAGATGCAGTTGGTTCTCTGGGAGAGGTCATTAAGCCCTGAGCTCACGTCACTCCCTTGGTCTGTAGAATACCCAGATCTAACAGAGATTAAGAAGCTTCAGTATCTGAAGGCAGTCACCTTGCTGTTTCTTCTAAGTCAGGGCTGAGCAAAGCTTTTTCTGTAAAGAGATAGCAAACATTTTTGGCTTTGTGAGTCATATTATCTTTGTCACAAGCACCACATAATGCTATAGCCCAAAAGCAGCCATAAACAATATATCAGCAGATAAGAGTAGCTGTGTTCTGTTGAGCTTTGTGCCCACTAAAATTAGAATTTCTCTTATAACTTTTATGACACAATATATTATTCTTTGGATTTTTTCCCCAAACATTTTAAAATGGGAAAAACAGACAAAAACAAGTGAGAGTCCAAACTTGACCATAATTTTCCCACCCTTGTCCTGATGGTTTAGGATGAAGACTCTCTAAACTGCAGAAGCCAGCCAGGCATATTAGCCCATTCCTGCAACCCTAGGTACTCACAAGGTTGAGGAATTAGGACCACAAGCTTGAGGCCAGCTCAGGTGACTTAAAGAAAGATTGTGTCAAAATAAAATAATAATAATAATAATAATTCAAAGGTCTGGGAATGTAGCTCAGTGATATTGCGCTTGCTTAGCATTTGTGAGGATTGGGAAATAGATAAGTTGTGAAGATCTTAAAATAAATTGCAGACTCCAAGGGTAACTACAAGTTCTGAGGAGAGATTTCATTCTATCCCAAGTTAAGTCAGTGCTCGAGCAAAGCAGCTTCTGACTGGGTCTTGTGAGTTTAGTTTCTTTTGAACCACCCCAGAGATTTGTTGGCCGGGAAAGATCAGAATTAGTTCAGATAAGGGCTGCAGTAATAACATTATCTGTGGTGACATATACACATATTTATATTTGACCGGGAAAGAGTAAATGTTTTCATTATATTGTAGGCTTAGAAACCAAAGTAATAGGAAATCTCCTAGGGTTTCCTAGGCTCACCAAAAGCTCACCTGTTTGTACTGCAGAGTGCGAGCTACTCTTGTTCTCCTAAATGAGCTCTTGCTATTTGAGTTATGGCTTGGGATGGCTGTTATCGTGGGGCTTCTCACAAATTATGTCTTTGGTAATGAATCAAGAGTCTACTGACATTCTCTAGTGTAGAGAATATAATATGGAGGATTAGTTCAACTTTTTTTGAGGTGCTGGAGATAAAACTCAGAACCGCCCACATGCTAAGCACGTGCTCTATCCCTCAGCTGCATCCCCAAGCCCTCCACAAGCGTAATTAAGGAAGAAAGGAAGGAGAAAGAGAAATATGTCTGCATAATCAAGTAGCTCAGTAATGTGGAATATTTATTTGCCTGTCAACCTCATACCATTTGTGAGGCTCAAATAAGGCTGTGGGTAGAAAGATGTTTATAAACTACTAGAACTGACATGACGTACAGTCATTGAAATAACTGGTGGTATGGGGGGGTTAGAGATACAGAGGGAAAATGTAGCAGAGGTACCACTGGAGAGACGTTGATGTAACACTTAGTCCTAGTACAAGGCCATCATGATCTCAGGGAATTCACTGTAATGTCTTCATATCCCGTCTTCCTCTCTGTACTGTGGAGTACTGAGCATCTGTCACATGCTGGATAGTAATGAATAACATATCTGAAAGCCTCTGATATGGGAGACGGCAGCTACAACATACTGGTACCCTGACACTGTACATATTATTTCTCAACTCTCTTAAGAGTAACTTCTCACTTTATAGTAAGTTTGAGGTTACAGTTAGGTTTTAGTGTATATGTGTATTTCTCTACCCTCTACATTTTCTCTATGCTTCTTAGAGAGAGAAATTCTTGCATTTGCACTTACCAAAAGAAAGATGGGCAGACAACATAGCCAGCATACCAGGGAGTAATCTTTATAAATGATGTCAATGCCTACTGCGGCACAGCCTGGTTATAAAACTCTTTTACAGAACTTCTGCACCCTGCACTCATTCTTTTTCTTCAAATCCACAGGTGTCTGAAGAATTACCGGTATATTTGCTACCTCTTTGCCGTGGGGCTAGACGGGCTCTGCTATCTCTGCCTCCCAATGCTTCAAAGCCTCCCCCTGCTTGTGCCTTTCTCTTGTACCTTTGGCTACTTCGATGGAGCCTATGTGACACTGATTCCAGTAGTAACTGCAGAAATAGTGGGGACCACCTCTTTGTCGTCAGCACTTGGTGTGGTCTACTTCCTTCATGCAGTGCCCTACCTGGTGAGCCCGCCAATTGCAGGTAAGTTTTTAGAGAGAACCACCAGCTACTTTGGTCAAAAGCATGAACTCGTGCATCAGGGCACATGCGGGCGCACACGCGCGTGCGCGCACACACACACACACACACACACAGAGCAATTGGCGGGAGAAAAAAAATCATGTTCATGCCATGCATCCCAGGCATTGTGGGGCACACCTGTAATTCCACCATTCTGGGAGGCTGATGCAGAAGAATCCCCAAGTTCAAACTTAGCCTGGCAATTTAGCAGCTTAGTGAGACCTATAACAAAATAATAAATATAGATAGATAGATAGATAGATAGATCAATAGATAGATAGATACAGTAGGGTAGGGATATGGCTTAGTGTGAAGGCTGTGGATTCAATCCCCAGTAACAACAAAAACAAACAAAAAACCCCAATAACAATGAACCATCATGTTCTTCCAACATCTTTGTTTTATAATCTTTTTTTTTTTCAACAAAATGGGAGGCTTCGCCTACCTGGTAAGAAAAAGATCCCAAGTTAGGTTTCACTCCAAACTAGTAACGGAAGCGAAGGAACGGAGCAGTCGTCCGGCCTTCTAAATAGGTAGCGCAAGTCCAGAGGGAGGTCTAGTGAGCTGTGGGGATGGCTGTGGGGGCGCAGGGGGTGAGCTTGGCCCGAGAGTGGCATTTGCGGTGGCACAGAGCTCTGAGTGCAGACAAAGGGGCCAGGCTGTCTATTTTTCTTTTACCCTTTGCATTTGCAGATGTGGGTCACATAAAAGTTTTTGTGCAAAGTGGTTACAGTGAAAAGTGTACTGTAGAAAATGTGATCTGGCAGTGGATCTAGTGATTTAGGACGCAAGGAGTTAAGATTCCGTTTTAATAGCTGAGGAGCAAACTGATAAAGGCCTCAACTAGTGATGCTGCAGCGGAAATGGAAATGAACTCTGAGAGAAAGGAGGAAATTTTGAAAAAAAAATACCAAAACAACCGAATTTAGCATATAGGGGTGAGGGCGAGAAAGAAGTTAAAAATGAGTTAGAAAATAGTGTCATGGTTGAAAGAAGCAAGGAAATTGAAGACAGAGCCTTTGCCTGAAAAGTAACGAATCTAAAGTTTAGATAGAGTAAGACACCTGTGATAGGTGACAATACTCGACAGAATGCACTGCAATTTAGAGGGAGACCGAATTTGGACACACAGGTTTGAGAGTCATCCGGAAAAACTTTTAGCATGTTGTATATACTATACAATGCTCTAAAAACTTACAGCACAATCAAACAAAGAATTTGACCAATGTTTATTGCATATGTCAAGTAATTCAAATATGCACTGTTTTCATAACTAACATCTAGCTTGGTGCTGGCGATACGGCAGCAGCAAACTGGTCCAAACTTGTCTCTCCTTTCTGGAGCTTGTAGTCTAGAAAAGTGTTTCCTGGAATGAGATCCTGGGACCCCTTTATCCAAATCCCCAGGGCACTTATTAAGAAGTACAGATTCCTTGACCTTTCACCTATGACTTGAACCTTCTCAAATTTAGTTTTTAGTAGTACATGTGTGCAGTATGTAATGTTTACAGTGCTTGTAGCTATATAATGCATCTTAATGGCTATTTTAACCCTCCACCCATATTTTGATCCCCCTTCCCATTTGAGAAAGGTCTATCTCCTTACTTCCTGTTATTTGTCCCTTATTTAGTTCTTATATTTTGGGTTTCTCATGTAACAGAAACAATATGATTTTTAAGTTTGTGTATCTGATTTATTTCAATTAACATTATGGTCTCATGGTGCATTGATTTTCCTGCAAATGATTCAAATTTATCTATCTTTCTGGCTGAGTAGTATTTTTGTAAGTTCCAGGATTCTAGATTTTCAGCCAGTTCTCTTGTGAAGTTCAGGGCCCTCAAGATTTAGAGTAACTGGTCTGGATTCTTACCTGCTAAATTAAATCCAGGAGAGTGAACAAGACTTCTGAAAATGTGCTGGCAAGATCTGATCCAAATATTTGCCTAAAAAAGGAAAGAGATTTTTTGAACCAGGCACTTTCTGATACTAGTTGGTATTATAAATAGATAGTTTGTGTCTATTTCCAACCTCTAGCAAGTGCTAAAGCAGCAAACTAGGGAAACTGCTGCTGGTAAAAATTCCCGATCAGTTTAAACTCCATGAAGCTGGACTACTAGTTTATTGTCTCATTTTTGAAAACTACTCCCAAAATGTTCCCACATCCTCCACTTGTGGCCAATTTTAGGGTTTACCGGCTTTTAAGAACAATATAATTCTGTTACATGTCACAAGATATACTTGAAGTTAAGATCCCAGGACTTTTTCTGTTTCTCACCTTCACTCGGCAAATCAGACATTATGATCATTAGTGGAATGTAAAGGATAGGGATGGAGGTTCTTATTGCAAAACTTCTCTTTTTATTGAACTTTAAAATGACAATTTACCACCTGGCCTCCATTTGGTGCTACAGAGATGCACTGTTAAATCAAGTGATAACTGAAGTGTTTGAGAGTAATTTGCAAGAAATTTAGTGGGACTTATAACAATTTCCATGCTTTTTTGACTAGTGAATTTGAGGTACATGAAAGGAGGGGCCATATACTGCTCTGGTGGAATTTGAGGGGAGCATATAAGTAGAGTTTAGAGGAATTTGAAAAAGAACTTTTTGATAATAGTTGCCTGTCAAGGTATAATTTTATCATACTATTTTCTCAGATAATCATGGCTTATATTTTGCATATCATACACCCTGATTTTCTTCAAAATTTAGAGTTGGGAAGATATTCAAATTAACTTGTTGCAACAGGAGATGAAGGGGAGGTTGGGCATGGTGGCACACATCTGTAATCTCAGCACTCAGGAGGCTGAGGCAGGAGGATTTTTCAAGACCATCTGGGCTATAAAGTGAGCTAAAGGCCAGCCTGAATTGCATAGCGAGACCCTGTCTCAAAAAAGAAAAAAACAAAAACAAAAACAAAACAAGAGATAAAGGGGAAAAACTCTGTGGTTAGACGTCTGCCTTCAGGAACATGCATTTGCCGCATGTATGATGACCTAAAGCTCTAATTTTCCAACTGGAAGGGGGGCAGTTTAAACTGGATCCAGTTGAAAATTTAGATAGTACTGAAGCTTGTTACTTAAGATAGTATGTGGGTGCTGGGCGTACTAAGGGCTTTTGCATAATTACATTCTTTTTAACACCCTAGATAAATTATCTGAACTTCAATGATTTGAATGATGTTTAAAGTCACGGGGTAGCCTAGCATGGTGGTATACGCCTTTAATCCCAACACCTAGGAAGGTTGTGGCAGGAGGATGATAAGTTCGATCTCTGTCTGGGCAATTTAGTATGAACCTGTTTGCGAATTTACCAAAAGAAAAAGAAATGATGAATGCGGCTCAGTGGGAGACTGCCCTGGCTTAAATCTCCGTTACTGAAAAAAAAAAAGCCGCAGGGCATGCGATAAAAAGCTAATATCTATTGTATGGTTACTAAGTACATGACATTCTTCCAATAACTTTACTTAATAACCGTCATTTCATTTTAGAAGTCGCCCTGAAAAACCATTTCTCATTTGCTACATTGTTATTTTTAGGCAACCTGCTTTTTGTCTATAAATTATAATATTTCTGCTAGCAATCTGTTGTCATTATGCTTGCAAATTATTAGATTTGAGAGGGGGTAAGTCCAATAATTGGATTTTCAACTCAACCATATAATTTTGCTGTTGTTTGTTGCAGGATGGCTGGTAGATACAACGGACAGTTATACTGCAGCATTCCTTCTCTGCGGATTTTCCATGATATTTAGTTCTGTGTTGCTTGGCTTTGCTAGACTTGTAAAGAGGATTAAAAAACCCCAGCTGCAGTTGGTTGCCAAAGAATCTGATCCCAAGCTGCAGCTATGGACCAATGGATCAGTAGCTTATTCTGTAACAAAAGAATTAGATCAAAAAGATGAGGAATTTGTGGCTGCCCTAGGGCCTAGTCACAAGCTCACCTGACCAGTGGCCTTGAACCTGGGAATTTTCAGTGCTGAGGGAGGTGGGACCACCATTTCTTCATGTTTCTGAAGCATTTTATTTTGGCAGAAGTACTGCCTTTCAAGAAAACTATTATTGTTGTTTTGTTAACATATTTATATGGGAAAATAGCAAATAATAAAGAGCGCTGGACTAGCCTATAGTTTTCTCTTTGGGGATTTGTACTCATAATCAAACTTAGATCTGCTGGGCAATGGAGCATTG
This sequence comes from Dinomys branickii, assembly GCA_004027595.1. Taxonomy (NCBI): domain Eukaryota; kingdom Metazoa; phylum Chordata; class Mammalia; order Rodentia; family Dinomyidae; genus Dinomys; species Dinomys branickii. The sequence continues at coordinate 10,633 of PVLD010016601.1, read as the reverse complement.
CTCCATGAAGAATATAAGGACACAGTTGATTTAATGAGCTGTGATTAGGAGTAATTCCAATAGACAACCAAAGTACATGATACTGGGGGGCAGCTTTGTCATCCCAAAGTCTGCCATTCCAGCCACCTTCCTCAAACTGGAGGCAAACGGAAACGCTGACGAGCAGGATTGCTGTCTTTATCTGTTTTCAAAAGAGGGGTCAGCTTGGGTGTGACGGTGGAAGGTGAAAGTTCAGTCTGTTCTCCTGGCAAAGTTTCTCAGTGGAGTGGTTAAGGGATACTTGAGATTTTCCCAAAGGCAATGGTAAGTACAGAGAAGACTTTCCCCACTCCATCATTTTCTAACCAACACTTGTATCTACCGATGGCTAGATAGCACTTAGAGAACCCAGCAAATCATGAAATGCTGTGGCTGGAATGGATCTTAACGGGTGACTGATAAGATACTCTACTTGAAAGAGTCCACTGGAAATGGAAAGCTCTTTTCCTTGGATCATTTCCCAGCACTCACCTCTATTATTATTAATATACTTATTCTAAATTCAGCAAAGTGCATCCAGTTCCTAGGACAACTTCTCCATCTTTTCTGAAATGTTGATGACACCAAAACTTCCCATGTTGTTTCCCTTTCCCCAAAAAGCTCTTATTTAGGGTGCAGATACAGGCCTATTAGGAATTTAAAATGTTGACAGCATTCCAATTGGAAAAGGATTCAATTCTTGAATCAGTGGGTCTCTAGTGAGAGATTTCTTTGCAGATCAGACATTAGGTTCATCATCACCCCACAAAAGGTCTTGGGAGTTTTATCTGAAAAATACTTCGAACATATTCTAACATGGAGATTCCCTTCTCCCAGTATTCATGCTCTTTCCAAAGCTCACGGCCCTTCATCTTCTCATGGATAATAATTGGAAACTTACTGACTTAGTTTTTCATTCCCCAGTACCCCACTTCTCTGTGGTTTGGGATCATTTCTGAGTGTTCAGTTTGAAGAGGGAGAGCATAGAGTGAGAAGAGAAGGCCAGGTCTGCCAGGCTGCTTATAACTGTTTCAAATCCACAGAATTTTAATCTTGAATCCCAAATCATCTTACACTTGCAAATAGGGGCAATTTATGTAGTTAAAAGGAGGATTTTAATTATTCAAGCGTTTTAAATCCAAACCTCCAGGAAACATTTTGAGCCTAACAGCCATTTAACCTATGAAATCCCTAGAGATCCAGAGATGCTGGGAGGAAAAACAGAACCTGAGGAAGATCCTGGGTTGGCTAAAGAATCCTTGTTTATAACTGGATTATCTCACAACAGTCATGTTAATCAATGTTAAGCCATTGCTTTCTAAGTGAAATACTGACTTGATTTGATGAGAGAAAATCAATATTTCCAGGTTGTTTTCCAAAGAGAAATGTAAATGTTACCATTATCTCTTTAGTTTGAGAATTAGTTTTGAATCTGTTTACTTTCTCATTGCAACCTAAAAGAATTGTAAAATATATGTAAAAAATCAAAGTTAAAATGAAGTTACACAGATTTGGAATAGCACTTTACTTTAAATATCATTTCTTGAATCCTCAAGCATAAAGATTTTTTGAAGCATAGTTATAAATATTCTTATGCATATTTTTTCATAGTGATGATCACAGTAATGATCTGCAGCATAATTCCGTTAAAGTATTGCATTTATGAAAATGTGCATAGTGATGAGAGGTTTTAAAGATTTGTGTTAAAACATGAGATTTTAAGTTGATACATGCATAAATTTCCATTGTACTTTCTCTCTTGCAGCAGCATTTTCAGAAAACTAGTAAGAAAAATGTAGATCTTAGAGTCTCCGATTTTGCCACATACACAAAGTTTTACTGTTTTTAGTCTTTCATGTACTTATACTGCTTGTTACAGAACTAAAGCATTCGTGGAAATTATGTACTTAATGGAATCAAGTACAAAACTGCAGTGGAATGAGTCTACATCTTAAATATTTTTTATACCACTGTAAATTTTGCTTTGGAATTGAGTGAGTAGAAAAGCAGAATAAACTTTCTAACTTCTGCAGACAGTTTGTACTACTGAGCCCTTTGTTCAGATTACAATTTCACTAACAAATGAGATATGTATGCTAATATTTTCCTATTTCAAAATCAAAATAAAATGAGTTTATAGTTATGTGTTTAGGACAATTTTTGTCTTGAATAAGGGCTCTGGATAGGATGGTGAGTGGGCCTGGCTGGGTTATATTAAGATATACTGAGATGATTTTACAAAACCCTTTAGTTGAGTATGTCTTGTGCGCTAGCTGTTGTACTAGGCACTTCTTATGTGTTGTCTTATTTAATCCTTATCTTATCATGGTTTTGTAGATATGGAAATTGAACCACCAAGTCATACAGCTCAGTACCCACTTACTGGCTGCTGACCCAAGCGTGAATCCTGTAAAACGAGGTTGCTGTTGGGTGATGGCCCCCAGGAAGGGAGTGAGGTACACGCTTTGTTCCCAGAATGAGTTTGACCTTCCGAATCTCCTAAGCAGTGCTTTCCCAATCAGAAGTTACTTTTGAAGTAACTTTCCCAACACCAGGGTCTATTTGGTTCTTACTAACCTGGTCCCTAAAAGTCTAGTTCTGAAATTGTTTACTGACAGGAAATGGTGTCAATTAAGGACACCTCTGAGTTTCTCACTTAACACTTCAGAGTTCAAGTCTTTTTAATTTTTTTAACTACAAAAGATCAGATTTTTTAATACTTGTTACAGGAACAGCTATCAGTGACAGATGACTGTAATTTTACCCCACAAGAGGGAAAAATATTTGGTGGGGGAGTGCAAAAGTAATGGTAAAAACACTGACATTTAAAACAAAACATTTTGTTATGGGATTTTTCAAACATACCCAAAAGTACAAAAAATAAAATGAACTTGATGTACCCATCCCTCAGCACCTACAATTAACCTCCCCATTATCCTGATGAAGCAATTTGTAAGGTATTAATTTAATACATCTTCCTTCAGGTATGGAGAAGTAACAACTTGGCAAGAATAACCTGCTCATGTTACCAGAAAATGTGTGTGGTTAGTACCATCTATTAACAAGCCACATCATTCCCGAAGTGGATTAAGGCCCCTTTCTTGTTATGGTCTGAGTCTGAATTGCAGATTCAAACTTCCTTCTCTCTTCTGCCTCTGTGGGATTATCTGACTGAGGTTTAGGGAAGTGTTAAAAATATATGGAAAGTCTTCATGACTCTCACTGTTGCACTTAATTGTTTAAAAGTCAGAGATCTCTTTAAGGGGTTTGGGACCTAGACTTTGCCTAAAAGTGAAGTATCTTATTTTGAGGCTGTAATTAACATTGAAAGGTATTAAATCTAGCATTTTAAATGCAGTCCTTCAAAAATTTTCTCATGGAATTATTTATTTTGTGATGATAACTTAGGTCTTTTCTCACTAAGAAATATTCTGGAGGAAGAGCTGGAGATCCTGATCCTAGACTGGTTCTCATTCCTGGAGAGTTCGTTTTTTGCAACTGGGCTCAGAGCAAGGTCTAAGTGTGCATCACGGTGGGGAACAGTCTGGAAGAGAAAAAGGGAGATGGGCAGCCTCCCGCAGACACGGCCTCTGGGTCTCTAAACTTGCCAGTCCTACTCAGGAAGAGATGGAAGAACTCAGGTATCTGGTTTTAGTTTCTAAAGTTCCATCAGGGAAGGAGAAAGAAAGTGCTTTTCGGGGTCATAGTACTTACAGGTCTGGTGTAAGCATTCCCACTGGAATAGGGTTTACAAGATTGCACAGGGCTTCACAAACAGAAAAAGCGTTTAAAACTTGAGATGTTACGCAGCACTGCCATCTGCTGGAATTAAGGATTCCAAGCGGTTGCCGGTGTCCTAGCAAGTGGTAACTAGAAAGGACAGGAAGGGAGGGAGGGAGGGGAGGGAGGAAGAAGCGACTGAGGGTCTTTCCTCCTTTCCCTCCTCTTCTCTCCTCCATCTCTCTTTTGTTTTTTTCTTTTGTCTCCTCCAATTCCTCCCTCTCTCCCTCCCCCTCGGTAGTCCCCTCTTTCTGAAAATAAGGAGTATCCAATATTAAGTTGTACGTTCTTCTATCTCCTGAAACTTTCTCAATAAAGGCTTTCATGCACAAATAGCCTGTAAATCATTCTTAGTTTTCATGTTTGTTTTGTTTTTACAGTGTTCTTTGTTCGGTGAGATTGCTAGAGTTGACCAGGTTCCTAAAAGGAAAAGCAGGCGGAGAGCAGTGAAGTTACCATGAACCAAATTAACGTAGCTGGATTAGGAGCTCAGAGCCGCTTCGCGGAGTCCGTGTCTTGGCTGCTCAAGGCAAATCCAGGGAATGTTCATTGTGTAGCGCTTCTGCGGCTCTCTCCAGTAGGCTGCTTCCTTGTTTGAGAAATTTATTGTGTGAGAAATTCCTGCTTTAGATTGAATTCCGTAATTTCTTGTGTCATTCTTTGCACACATTTCAAAAAATATTTTAAGCCCACAGTCAAAGCTGAGCAGTTTTCTTTAATTTTTCCTTCTGTGCTTTGTGTAAAATCGTTAATAATCTGTGATTGCAGAATGTTAGAGCTCAGTGTGGTTCTCTAGAATCTCTGAGTCTCTGAGAAGGGTCGACTATCTGCCCAAATCTTTCACCGCATAGTTGAAGAGTATTTAGAAAATATTATAGAGTGGGTAAGTAGTAGATTCTGGAACCACATATCCACGGTTGTTTTCTTACTAGATAAATTACCTAGGGCTTATTTAATGTCTCTACATTACAAAGTACTCATTTACAAAAGGAAATGATAACAATGCCTTTTTACAGGGGCTGTGTAAGGATAGTGTAAGCTTAATACATGTCCTGCACTTAGAGAGCACCTGGCAGAATTAGCTGACATTATTCAACTCAGCGCACAGTGTATTCAGCGCCCAGCCCATGCTAGCCCTTCCATCTCCTGTGCTCTCCCAGAAGGTCTGGCTTTTCCAGTTTACTTACCTTCACTAATTCTCTGGTTACTTGACTGAGCGGTTAGCATGAGAGGCACTCAGAGTTCTAGCTCTTTATGGAGGACCCTCTCAACTGAGAGTAGTCATGGCATTTCTGTACATGCTTTTGGCAGTTGGATACTGGTTTTTAGATATTGGTGAAATAAAACAAAAATTGTAATAAACTTGTTTGGGTAAACACGACACCACCAGAGAAGGAGGTAAGTGTGGTTGGGGTATGCTACAACGTAGATCCAGAATGTCCCGCAAACATCATGTTCTCACAGGCAGGGCTTTTGGAAGGTGATTCGATCATAGGGGCGCTGTACTGGTCAGTACGCCGATCCACTGAATGCATAGTTGGATGTGCCATTGGAGTTGGGGTCTGGTCTAAAGAAGTGATTCACTGGAGGTAACTGGAGGGGACAGTTCCCCCTTGGGCTTCTCACTTCTCTCTCTGCTTCAATTTCCTGTGATGTGAGGCCCACAGGCTCCATGCATTCCTGAACAGCTAAGTGTTATATGTAATATTTAGTGATATTTTTTCATAACTGGACTGTGAGGTACTGGACCATGGACTGGACTGTGTAGGCCACAAGGGCACACTCTGTAGGACTCAATGCACCATAGTGCTAACTTTGCCTCCCGCACCCACCACTCCAGTCCATGAAACTACAACACCAGTTTGCATGTATCAGATATTGCCTGTGCTTTTTAAAGTTGTTCTATTATCCATATCTATAAATTGTATCACATATTATATATGCCCCTAAGACAATTCCATTTCATTCAATGCAGCCTAGGAAAGCCAAAAGGTTGAATACCCATGGTACAGGTCAGCTGAAATGAAGCACTAAATACAACCAAGAGGCAAAATAGTTTGAAAAAGCCAACTACTCAGGCACAAGATGTGGAAAATGTGCTTCAAAATGACATGTGTGAAAAATCCTAAGCACAAACTTAGATACCAAGTGGATAGCTTGATTTTGGCCACATTAATGGAAGTATTGTTCATAGAAAAAAGAGGGAGTCGCTCCACACACTTTCTAATCCTCACTTTGGGTACTGAGTTAAATTCAGATAAGCACGATTTGGAGAGGGTTTGTATTGACTATGAGGAAGAGACAGAAGTGTCGTGGGGACAAGGGGAATGGCAGTGCTGCATTTGAAAGATGTCTCACGGAACAGAGGACACAGCTATCTTCACATACATGAAGGTATAGAGATAGACAAGGTTTTTGGCTGCACAGTATCATGTTATTTCCAGTATTACTGCAAGATACGCATTTGATGGCCCACCCATCCCTCTGGAAAACAGCACTGCCCCTGGATTATTAAATACATCAGTATCAGTCATTCCACTCCCATTTCTGCTTGGGTAAGTCTGAGCTGGGTTTTTTGCCATCTGAAGTGTTAGTTCTAATTAATGTAGAATCACCTTTAAAAAGGATGGACTGGGGATGCAGCTCAGGGGTGCAGTGCCTGCCTGGCAAGCACCAGGCTCTGAGTTTGATTCCTTATGCCCCCCCCCAGATAAAAACAAATAAATAAATGAAAAGGAGACCTCTGAAGCCTCGGAAGACAACTGGACTAAACTGTGTAAATCGTAGACGAAAAGTCTTCTGTTAAAGGAAAGGAATAAGTTTATAATAAGAATTATCTAAAGATGAAATTATCTATTTAGGGAGGTAACTCTAGCTTCAAATTGATAAACTGATAAAGATGTTCTTAAATCTCAAGTCTGAAAAATTATCTCTAAACAGTTATATGTTTTAGGATGGTAAGCACAGTGGTAAAATTTAAAATTATTTTAGACATTCATTTTTGTTCAATGTTTAATATGGCTATAATTTCATATACTTTTTCCACATTTTTTAGCACAATTTCTTACACATTTCAGTCTGTTAATGGCTAATGAATTTAGTAACTTAGTAGACCTTAAAGCTTACTATTGTTTTAAATTAAAAGCTTACAGCTGTATCTTTATTTTGATACTATTACTGTATTTCATTGTGCAAGAGGTCCCTACTTAGGGATATAACCTTCAGTTCATTATTACCAGTGGGCTAAATGATCTGCTTTGAGAGGCAACATTGTAAAATATTTAAAAGGCATAATATCATCCTAAAGATCATTCCTCCTTCTTACAGGGATAAAATAAACAAAGAGCAACTATTTAAGTAAAACAAAACACTTAAAAACTTAATTCAGATGTGGTCCCACCACAGGGCATGGGCAAAACTGCCACAGACTGCGTGGCATGGAGCTGCTGCAGAACCTGTGGGGCCACATTGTTCCACTGCATGGGGGGATGTGGAGATGCCCCAGGCCCCACAGTCCTGCCCCCGCCCCAGATCCCTCTCCCTCAGCTGCCACCCTCAGTGTCGGCCCTCCAAGATCCTAGGCACACGGCCGGGAGGAGGAGCAACAGCCACAGGTCAGTGAGAGTGGCCAGGTCAACGACATCCTGGAGGGCTGGGGCTTGCTACTAATGCGAGCACTGAGAGGGACTCCATACCACTTACAGGTATGAACTTTGTATCAACCCATAGAGATGCGATATGCATAAAACAAGAGTCCTGGAGATCCAGAGATGACAAAATACTCTAAGACCTGAGAAACCCCTCCAACTGTTTCCAAAAACTGATAACTAAACTTAATACACACACTGAACTACCTCAGTGAGCACAAGTGGAGGAGACTTCACACCACATATGCCCAGCATCAAAGGATTTGAAATGAGAATTCAAACTCTCACAAGGAGCAAACAAGACTCCTTCCTGAAAAACAGCTCAGGCAACTACCATGGTGCAGTTAGAGGAAGAGGAGGAGGAGAAAGTAGTTACTACTCCGTATACACCCTTAGCCCACTCCCTCATTCCTGCACTCACAGCTTCAGCTTCAGAAGCTCATGCTCACAGAAGCCTCCTGACTTGGAAAAAGGAGACCAAAGTTCTTAGAACTGGGCCAAAACTGGAGCAGAAAAAGCCCAGCATGGAAGGCAACCTGGAAAACAGCAGAGAAGGATCCTCCCGTATGATCGCCACCCAGACACTGGACTATAACAACATGAGAATGACAAGAGGGAGAGAGGTGGGTCCTCTCGTATCAGGAAGGTTTAGAAATCAGAATCAAGTCAGAGGGCTCCCTGCAGGCTACATGGGGACCCTGAGGTCTTGGACCAGGACCCTGGGAGCACCTTGTTGAGTCAGAGCCTGGAGGTCTGCAGGAGCAACCCTGTGGACTCAACTGGGCCTGCAAGAACACCTCATTGGGGCAGAACCCAGTGGTCTACAGGGGCAACCCCCCAGACTAGTCCGAGTCCCTGGGAGCACCTCACTAGGGCAGAGCCTGAAATTGCTTGGGGGTGACCCTGAGAACTCGACCAGATACCTGGGAGTGCCTTGTTTGGGCAGAACCTGGCAGTCTGCAGGGGCCACCCTGCAAACTGGTCTGGGTCCCTGGGAGCACCTCACTGGGGTGGAGCCCAGTGGTGTTCAAGGGCAACCCCGAGAACTCAAGCAGGTACCCAGGAGCACCTTGTTGAAGTGGGGCCCAGCAGTCCACAGGGGAAAACCTGCAGACTGGACTAGACCCCTGGGGGCCTCGATGGCTTATCCATCAGGTATGACCATAGTATATTTGGTTCCCTGCATATATGCCGTCTTTGAGGATGGGTGCTTTTCCACCTAGTGCAATAGTAATTTGAGTGCACCCATGTTTGTTACAGCATAATTTGAAGCAGCCATGTGCCTTCCCAATGTGAGAGCCCGAGGGAGTAAATAAACCAAAAAGTACAGTTATCGTCAGAGGGAAGTCAATTGATTGGGTGGGAGAACAATGGAGATAAGGGTGGAGAAAACTGATTAATCAAATGTGCCGTCATTTATATAACTGAGTAACAATAGTGAAGACATCATTTTGTAATACAGCATCCATTTTTAATTCCCCAATGTCTGCTCTATAATTCTGTTTCCTTTATCATTTATGCCTTATCCTGATTTATAACTGAGTGAGAAATGCGAAGATAACATGTAGTACAACAGCCATTGTGAATCCCCCACTATCTTCTCTGTAATTGTGTATTTCCTTCATTGTTTTTGAGATAACTGAGTAACAAATGTGAAGATGATAGTATGTAAAACAGCATTCATTGTCAATCCCCTACTGTCTTCCCTATAATGTGTATATTTCCTTATTGTTTTTGTGTTATTCAAGTTTATATTCTTTTATCTTTAAAGTAAAAAAACTTAATTCATAAGATACTTTGCAATATATATGTATGTTTGTATATGCATAGAAAACAGATCTGGCAGGATAGACATCAAAGAGATCACCTTAGGGGTATAGAACTGGGGTAGGGAGAAGCGAGTAGATGAATATACTTCTGTATTATTTGAAGTTTTACAAGAATTCATTCATTATTTTTATGTAAAAAATCATAATTGAATTTTTTGGCAGTTCTAAGGCTTTAACTCAGGGCCTTCTGCACCGAGTTACATCCCCAGGCCACGTCTTAATTTTTGTTTTGATACAGGACCTTGCTTAAGTCACTAAGTTTCTCAGGCTAGGTCTGAACTTTCCACCTTCTGGCCTCACCTTCCTAGCATGTAGGATTACAGAGCTGCCCTGCAAAATCTTCAAATAAAAATAATAACAATAAGTAAAACACAGTAATTTTAAAAGCTACAGAGGAAAAATAGAGAATTGAATCAACACGGCATACTTCTCCTCTAGCATAGTGACAGTATATAATTGTGTGATCTATCATCAAAGATATCACATCAGAGAAGCCATAGCACAGCATCCTGATTTTAAAAGTTCTTTGGGATAAGAGCTCTGAAAAATGATCTAAGCGACTACTTTGAAGATAACAATATGCAAATAATTACCATTTTTCATTTCCTAGTCTCGTTTTGAAATTCGGTATTATTGTTTTTATTTTCTTTTAAACTAAACTTAAAAAGAAGATTCCTTCAAGGCAGATACTGAAACTCAATTAAAAGCAAAGCTTCATTATTCCTGGAACACCTATAGGAAAAAATGACAATATGAAAAATTTAGACAAAAAAAAACAGCTTCACAAACTCACTTTGGAAAACTGAAACAGTTAACCAAGGGTCTGAAACTAGAGGCAAGAGAACTCCACCCAGCCAAAGCAAAGCTAATAGGTGAAGATCTTGGTAATCTAGTGATACAGTTTAGGAACACCAGTGTTACCTTTTTCTTTTTTTCTCAGTTCTGTCAACTTCTTCATTAATCTACGTTTTATCTTAATGATTTTAATAAAAAACTTATCAGTCAGCATTTACTAGAGAAACAGATATAACACAAGGTACACAAATGTACAAGAAATTACAAATTTGGCTTACAATGGTCAGCTACAGGGTTAGATGAGGAAGCACGCAGAGGATGTCTGCACGCTGGAGATTGAAGAGCCCAGTCCCGGGGCCCGGAGCTCACTGCAGTGCCCATGCAAGTCTGTATCAGGAGGCTGATTGGTCTGTGACAGAATGTTGAAGAATCTACGAAGAAAGCCAGGGAGCCAACGCCAGAAGGTAGAAGAGTCTCAGGCGGAAGCCGAAGAGTCTGCACCGGAAGCCGGGAGACGACCAAGCTGAAGGTGAAGACTGGAGTTCCTCTGAAGAACCGGCAGCC
>PVLD010016600.1:0-44481 GCA_004027595.1 Dinomys branickii | reverse complement strand
TTTTCCACGTCTCGCCCCGGCAGCCTGGTCCGCCCTACCACATCTCCCCCGGCATCTCAGAGAAATACGCCCAGTTTAAACTTCCCAGCTGAGGTCCCGGTATTCACGCTCGCCAAGTCTGTCTCGAGCTGGTGGTGTTTATCAAAGAGGCTCGCTCCCTTGCTGCTCACCTGGTCGCCATCTTCCCCCAGTCCCTCTGGTTTACTTGTTTTTGAAAGAAAGCTTTTCTTGTGCTATAGTAGCTTGGAAAGAAGTCTGTGCTCCAATGTTTGGATAATCTGCAATTAATAGACTTTATAATTTAGGATGGTTTTATGTTTATTGAAATATTAAGTGTGAATAAGACAGTCTCATAATGCTCTGTCCTTTTCTTCCCCCTGACACATGATATATGAGTTTTAACAAAATCTATAATGTGTGTATCTGTATCCATCAGTAAAGTATCACACAGAACAGTTTCACTGGCCCCAAACCTCCTATGTCCCACTTACTCATCTTGCTCTCTCCATTCAAATCCCTAGCAAGCATTGACCATTCCATTTACTCTTGGTATAGGTTTGCCTTTCCCAGAATGTCATATGGTTGGAATTATAGAGTATGTAGGTTTTTCAGATTGATAAGTTTATGTAAGTTTTCAACTCCCTTGAGTAGACGCTAGAGAGTGTAGTTATTGGATCGTAACACAGCACACGTCGGAAATCTTCAAGCTGTCTTTCAAAGCATCTATACATTTTGCTTTTCCACTAGAAACGAATGAGATTTCCATCATTCTGTATCTTTAGTGACTATCAGTGTAAATGCTACTTCATTCGCTGCATTGATTTCATTCACTGCATCCATGCTACTCCATTGTCTGCTAAAAACAATTGAGGATGGTTTATTTTCCCCGCGTGTATGACTTTTAAAAATGTGTTAAACCCAGCCAGGGTAATGCAACAGAGAAAAGAGAAAAAGAGAAGAGGACAAAGAGGACAATGTCTTGTTCCCTCAAAACTTAAGTCAGCAGAGTGTTTTCCCAGCAGAAAAGTCATGGCTACTCTTCCTGTCTGTCTTCTGTTCTGAGCAGAACTAAGCATTTGCTATGCTCTAAATTGGCACTATTTTTTATTGCTGTGTTGGGGTAGACTGGAGAAGATTTCTGCAACATGTACTTAGTAGTTTTTATTCACTGGAGTCCGTATAGTTTTACAGTTCTTTACCCATTCAATCGGAGGTGTCTCCAATTTGTGAAGGGTCATCTCAGAACAGTGGGCTGGATTTCTGGGCAATCATTTCTTATAGATAGAGAAAAACCTCAGTATGTGTGGAGCAAAGGTTTGAACGCATTGCATGTCTTTACTGCTTGCTTTCCCTGCTACTTTATGTACCCCACTCCCAATTTTATGAGAAAAGTATACACTGCCCTTTTGTTGCTAAACTAGAAGCATGAAAAAGTAAATATTTTAGGGTGGTCAATCCATAGATGTACAAGGAGGAAAAACGCGGATACTTCAGTAAGTATCATCATTTTCATGGGTGGCATCCCACTTAATTCTGGAGAAGTTGTTTTGGGTCTTTCTGAGAAACAATTACTGTCATACTAATACCACAGTGGAAAATACTACGGAGAAATTATTTTCTCTGTTATTAAAACACATTTGGTTTTAAGTACAATAGAATTTAAATATAATAGAATTAATTTTAAATATAATATAATCGTTCCTTTTACAAAATGAAAGAATAGCCTGCCAAATGTAATACAGCCTCTCACCAGGCGCTGCCATTTATTTTCATTTATTTATTTATTTTTTTTGTTTTTAAGAGCAGAATATATTTATTGAGAGAAAGGAAGCTTCTGTCCAAGAGAGGGACAGAAGGGGGGCCCGAGTGGGTTACCCAGGACTCTGTCTTTTCTAGGGACTTTTATAGAGCAAAACTACAAGGTGGGGCGGGTCCAAGGTAGGGGAAAACGGACAAAACTGTGGTCAGCCAATAAGAATTGTTCAGGTAAAATTATTAAATTGGGATCACACGGGGAAGCAAGTCCAGTAGCAAGCGGGCACGAACACAGAACAGGTGCTTTTCCTGTAGGGGGCCGGCTAGGGACTCTGCAAGGTGATCGCTACCTACTTAGAATATCAATCCCTGATGTCTACACCGAGGGAGGTATGTGGCTGCATTTGTTTAATCTTTTGTCTTGCGGTCTGGCCCACAGATATCTTATCTTGTCTTTCAGGTTGGCTTCTTAGAGGACCCAGCCCTGTCTGACTGCTTATAATATTTCTATCTCACTCAGCTGCCTATAACATTCCCCCATCTGAAGAAGTGACCCGAACTGCCATGAGGGAGTAACGGGAGATGACCGCTCGGGCTTCTTCAGGCTGAAAGAGGTCCGTAGTTGATGGCAGTAAGAGATACTCTCTCGAGGGTCTATCTAAAGGCCCTCGATAGACATCAGGCGTTTTCACCTTGGGTAGGTGCATACGCCATTTATTTTCAAACATATAAAGTGGAAAGAAAGCAAGGGTTGAAGGGACGGGAGGGAAATGGGAACAAAGAAGAATTAAAATGTATTGTATAGGCACAAATTCCCTATGATGAATGTGAGCATCATGTACGGCAAATATATACTCATAAATAATAATCTTCATAAGAAGAAAGCAATCTTACTAGAATTTCATAGGTAAAAATGTCTATAGTATCAAAATTCAATAAATTATTTTCATTTTAATAATCACATTAGAAATCTATTTCTTTCAGATTTTTTTTTTTTAATTTTGTTTTTTTGAGACAGGGTCTCGCTATGCAGTTCAGGCTGGCCTTGAGCTCATGTTATAGCGCAGGCTGGTCTTGAACTTGTGAACTCACAACAGTCCTCCTGCCTCAGCCTCCCAAGTGCTGGGATTAGAGGTATGTGCCACAACACCTAACTCTCAGATTTAAATTTAAAAGCCCCTTTAAAAATGGTTTTGTGTGACTAAGAACTTTTAAAAATTGTGCTTGAGCTGGGTGTGGTGGTGCATGCCTATAATCCCACCACTCACCACTGAGGAGGCTGAAGCAGGAGGATTGCTGTGAGTTTGAGACCAGCCTGGGTTACAGAGTAAGTTCTAAGCCACCCTGACCTGTTCAGTGAAACCCTGTCTCAAAAAGAGAAAAAATAAATGAAAAGAATAAAATTGCTCTTAGAAGAGTAAACTATTTTTCTTTTTTACTTTATTTTAAAAAATAAAAGAAGGAAAGTATATTAACAAACAGACATCCATTATTTATGAAGTAGCATAAGAGCAATACAAGCAATACTGAATTACAGACAAAATGGTAGGAAATTAGCAATAGTTGTTGTATTACACATTGATATCTTCAAAATGCTTTCTCAGGAAAACAAGTAGAGACAGGCAAACTTGATCAAATAATTAATCCTTAATGGATTCTTTCAGTAAAGCAATAGAAGTCAGTAGTACAGCTATGTTAGCTCTCCTGCATATACATGTATACATAATTTTTCTTTGTTTTCTGTTTTCCCTCATCCCAATTGCTCTTTAATTTTGAGCAGTTTCCTTTCATTTCACAATGTCTATCAGACCTCTTAATTTTTTTTTTTTACTCAAAAATTCACTTCTTTTTTTTTGGTACTGGGAATTGAACACATGACCCCAGGCTTGTCAGGCAAGCATGAATGCCACTGAGCTATATCCCCAGCTAGAAGAATAATCTGAATGCTCTCAATTTATAGGTTAGGGGGAGTAATTGTTGGGCATTACCCGTGGAAAATGGACACTATTTTATTTTTGAGTAACAATTTTTATAAGTATTTTCAATTTACTATATTGTTAAAATATTTTGTCTCTAGCACTTTCTGCTTTAACTTTGTACATATTTATTAAAACTTTAGCATATATAGCTGCTGATAGAAATACCTTTGTTATAACAACCCTATACTAATATTCTTGTGGAAATTTTACTCAAAGAAGTAAGTCACTTTTGTAGTCCTATGTCCATTCATCACTATATAATTTCAACAAGGTTAGACAGAAATTAGGTTAGAGGAATGCATATCAGTTCCTTTTGCTTAGGGGTTGAAAGCATATTAATTTTATGTGAGAAACAACTTTTTCTTATTCACTGTCCTCTAAAAGGGTTATTACATAGCAAGTTTTCCTACAAATACAACAAGGATATGAGTTGGGGCTTCTAAATTGCTTGACATTTTATTCATTTGTAATTCTGAATGAAGTGTTATATATTCCATACATATAGATGATAGTGACCGATCTTGGATTGCATTTTGAATATGCTGAGCCAGACAGAATAAGCATATCAGCTATAAGTTTTGTGATTTCATACTTGGAGAGCAGATAGACATTCATGAGTTATTTTTAATGATTTCATTTAAGATAGTATTTTAATTTTTGATTGATTCCTTAATTTTTTGCTTCAGAAATTTTGAGATTAAGTGTATTGGTACAATTTAGGTGTATGGTTGTCCTTCAGAATGCATACCTTCTTTCTTTCACCACCTAATCTCTTAGGTATGGGACCTAGAAATGACATAACTCCCAAGCTGTTAGATGTCAAATGTGCCGAGTTTATGGGGCCACAACATTGGAATGAAGGAATGAAGCCATAAACGAAAGGAAGAAGTTAGGAGAGTTTTTATTAGACATAAAGAAAGAAGCACAGCTCCCAGATTTCTAAGAGGGACCCTGAATGAGGGGGCCACTGAGGCCTTTTGTCAGGGATAACTTATACAGCAAAGTCATATTGTGGGTCAAACTGCCATCAACCTATAAGATTACAAGTATAGATGCTTAGCTAATACTGACCCAACAGGTAAGTCATACAGCAAAGACACATGGAAAGAACCAAGGTAATTTTGGGAAGGGATGGGGCCAGATGCTGTGGCCTCCTGCCAGGGTGACTGATGCCTGTCTGGAATTACTGGACCAGGTGATATTGCACTGACAAGCAGAAACACAGAAATAACACCCAGCATTATGTCAATGGGCACTGATTGGAATCATTCCCAAAATATCAGGCCCTGATCTCTGGTGGTCTAGAGTTTATATGAGATAATTAAGCAGGAAGTAGAGTCAACTGGGGATTGGTTTATGGAATGTGCACCATAGTGACCAGCTGTGCATCACGGGACCTGACGTTTCTAAGAGACAGGAGCAACTGGATCTGGAACAGGAACTTACCTGGGCAACTAAGAAAATGAAGTATACTGGCTGGAGGGAATGTATTTTCTGCTACATTTCCCACCTCTTCAAAAAAAAAATTAGGTGTACATAATGATCACATTCATCATAGGGAATTTGTAATTGTAAGAGATATAACTTGATTCCTCTTTTTTCCCTGTTCTCCTCCCCTCCCTTATCAAGTTAATACAACTTTAGTTAGCCACATTAACACTGAATCTGGTTTAAAACAAATCCCATTTATCATTATCATATTGCTTGGTACTTGGTTTTTTTTTCCTTGGATGCCTGATGAGCATCTTTTTAAAGGTGCACATACACAGATTAAAATAAAATAAATAACAACATGTCTTGACTTATTTTTGGAAATGATTTGTTTCATTTGTCAGTACAGAAATATAATTCTGCTTTATCCATGTTTTCTCTCCAAATATTTTTTACTTTAAACACATTGGGACTTTCTACTATTTTCTTTTTATTTCAAGAAATATCACATGCTGTTTTCTCTGGTTTAAAACCATTATTTTGCATCAGCAGCTAAAACATGTATTTCTGGTTTCTTAATCTGATACAGAAAAAAGCAATGGCTTTTTATTTTATTATAAATTAATTTTTAAAAATTTTCATAGAGGAAGGGCTTATTCACATTTGAGATAATATATGACTGCAGTGGGTATTTGAAAATAATTAACAGGAATCATCCTAAAATTTATTTTATTTTTGGTACTGGAAACCAAACTCAGGACCTCGCACTTGCCAGGCAGGCATTTGTGCCACTGAGCTATAGCCCTGACCTTCTAAAATTTAAATAACAAGAGAATTCCAAGTATAAAGATTTGTTCAACACTGTTTTATGCCTAAAAATTTTTGTCCAATGAAAATAGCTCTTTCTTGCTTTTGATCTCTAGAAAAGCCTTAAGGGGCAATTAATTTGTTTAATAAATGCTAATTAAGTTTGTAAGTATTGAGAAAACAAAAACTTAGGGTAATTAAAGTTTTGAAGAGCTTATTTGAGCAGATAGTGACTCGGAAATTGGACAGTACCAGACACCAAGGCAGGTCAGGGCTCCTCTAAGAGGTCTCTAGGACAAAACTTTTGTAAGGTACTCATGGAAACAAGACAAAGATGCCATATTTGATTGGCTAAAGTGGAAAGTCCCTAGCTAGAAGTTAGTTGACAGTTCCTGATTGGATACATTTAAACTTTACTACTCACATTGAGTTGGGTTTTGGTTTGCTTATGCAGAAACCTAAATCACGTGGAGCCATTCTAGCCTAATAGCTTTCCAGTGAATTGTTTTAGGTATATAAAGCCTAATAGAACTTTATTTCTTCACATATGGATTTCAACACTCCTTTTCTCCATTTATTTTCCAGTTATCAGTCTATCACAATGCAAGAAATTAAAGAGAATATTAATATTCAATGTATTGTTTAGGCTGGACTAGCCATACAGAGATTGCTCAAGCTTGAGGAGTGGCCATACCCAATACCATCTTTAAAATTATCATTGAGCCAAAATTTCTCATCTCTGAGTCATACCAGCTCTGAGCCAATTACTTGAACTAGAAACCTAACAGCTGTTTAAACTTCTGTATGTTTCATCTCCTATCAAGTAAAACCCTTAATAGTTCTTCTCTAAGTTCCAATCTCTTAAATCATTTCTGCTGCCATTAGAAGATCAGAGATAGAGTTTGGTATTGGAGAGGACAAAAACCAAAAAGAAAAAAAAAGCAGGTATTTTATTGACACATACATTTTATTTATCTTGCATTTGTGCATAAAGACAACATAGCGAAATGAAGGGACACTCCCAGAAGTACAAATGTCCATAAACATGAAAAAAGGTTCAACATGTCTGGCCACTAGAGAAATGCAGATTAAAACAACACTAAAATTTAATCCTACATCAGAAATAATAGAGGTCATCAGGGAGTCACAGTGACAAATGCTGCTGTGGCTGCAGTGAAAAATGTACTCTCACACTGTTGATGGTACTGTAAACTAGTGCCACCATTATAGAAATTGGTACAGAGATTTCCTAAAGAATGAAAATGTTTGAAGAACTAGATATTTTAGTTCTTTAAAAATGACCCAGCTATTCTCTTTCTAGGTATCTTCCCCTAATAACTTAAGACACCACAATGATACATATATACCAATGTGTATAACAGCACAATTCATAATAGCTAAATCCTGGAAGCAACCTATATGCTAATCCACAGATGAATGGATTAAAAAATGTGATATCTATACCTCAAGGGATACTACTTCATTATACAGAAGGAAAAATTTGAGATATTTGTGGAAAAATGGATGCACCTGGCAAATATAATGTTGAATGAAATAAATCAGAAAAAAGCTAAATATTATATACCATCTCCCACTGAGTACAAACAAACAGCATAATAAAGGATTGATGGAAGGAAACAAGGGGAGAGATATCTTGCAAATTGGAAGGTGCCCAAGAGACCCAGAGTGAGGGGGGAGAGGGAGTGTAAGGAGAAATAAGAAGAATGAAGTTATGCCATCTACCGGTACGGAATACGCCCAGTGAATGTGAACGCTATATGTCATAAGCATGAGCTAAGAAAAATAATAGCAGCAAGAATCTACATGGGGAATGGAACGGGGATTTAGACATGGAGGGAGGAAGGGACATAGAAAAGGGAAGGGGATTTAAAAAAAAGAAACAAGCTGTGTTGTGTACATGTACCTAGTCCACAGGAGGATTATGAACTTCATGTACTGCAAATGTGTATTAATAAAATAAAAATAAAAAGACTATGTATTTTAGAACTTTGACCTTGCTTCATTATTTCACATATCTATTTATGTTAAATTACATCTAAATTTAAGATATAATAGTACAGTGCTATAAATCTTGATAATAATTGCACTAAAAACTCACATGATACTTGCTTCACATTGGAATGCCTTACTTTCTGTGCCTTTGATACAATTTTTAGTGAATGTTTGGATCTTTATTCTGGCTGGCTTTAATTTCATCCTCATTAACATGAATAGTTTTTCCAAGTTCCAATCCTGTTGAATTCTAGAATATTGATTATTTCATTCTCCTTTCCACAAATTCAATAACCCATTTGAGACAGTAATTTAAATTAATATATTCTCACTGTCTTCTTTCTCTAAGTAAGAAGTCATTTTTCTTCCCCAAATCAATATAATATATCCAGATACTCTTACATGACTGATTTGATGATTAACAAATTAATTGAACTACATGCTGACAAATTGCTGTCCAGTCTTCTGACTCTAAATGATAGAAACTGGTAACAAATACTTTTCAATATCTTATCTAAGTTATCTAGGGTTGCAGAAGGCTGCAAGGATATACTGGTGACATCCTGACAACAAGAACACAATACAGATGTGTTCAAAATAGTGTCTTTTCTCAAGACTATCAGAGAGCTGTGCATTCAAGCTAACCTGGTGAGTATAGGCAAAAGTGTGAGCTAGTCCCTGGGAGAGCTGAAAGGCACATGGAGTATTTTACCTCTGAGGAGTACAAGAAAAAGAAGCTAGCATGCTAGAAAGGAAGACAAAGCTGCCTGAAACAATTTTAACACTTGACTAGTTTGTAGTGTTCAATTCCCAATCTTTGTGACTCCTCACACACTTGCTCCTGTGCCTCTGGAGCGTGACTAGCAAGAAGCAGCGGTGGAGACACCGGAGACAGCCACCCTTATCCCCCACGGCCGCGATCAGCAGGGTACCTAAAAATATCTTTCTACCTCTTGGATGATTATCACACAATAAGGCAATGAAGGAGGAGAGGGGAGGGAGGAAGACGAGAAACAGAACCACTCTCCTGCTTTTGTCATGCAAAGACCCAGTGTCTGTGGGGAAGAATAGAAACAGACACCATTTGCCTTTAAGGGCTTAGAGAAAACGAATGTGGGTGAAGGGTAAAACATGTTATGTGTTACTGAGAGAGGAGCAGAGAACCCCTTAATTCCACCACGAACTTTGCATAATGTAACAGGCAATGGAAATGCAAGGTTGGTGAATGGGCAAAGAATCCTCCCGCCCAGAGTTCCAGGTAAAAGTACTCAGGCTCCAAGATTAAACGTTTGTAAACTGTGTTACTGAAACATGATATGCGCGGGGCAGTGTAATGTGATACCTTCCGGTATGTATACGGGACGGAGCACTACCCTTACATAAACAAGGGTGCGCTGCAGCGCTCATAGGTAAGTGGATGCACCCCAAGACCATAATATGAAATAAATCCCACTCCCAAGTTTAAATGTCACATGAGTTTAAATTTCTCATACATGAGAAACTCAAAATGTAAATACAAGTAAGGAGCAAAATGATGACAGGAAGTGGGGTGATCTTTCCCACATGAGAAGAGGAGTAAGAGATGAAGGGAAAGGAAGGCAGGGAAAAGGGATTTTAAAAAAGAGACACTGAAACGGAAATAGAGCTTGTGTTTTATAAATTAAGTTTATTGGTAGAATTTAGATATACGTAATGATCACACTCATCATATGGAATTTGTATTTGCACATAATGTATCTTGATTTCTCTTTTTTCCCCATTCCCCTGCCCTCCCCTCCCTTCAAATCCTCTTCTCATCCTGTTTATAAAACTTTGTTTCCATTTTATCTTTTCTTCTTTTTCCTTCTTTCCTTTCCCACTTCCTGGTTCACCTTTCCTTTTGAACAATTTCTTTCTACTTCACAATATCTATTATAAATTTTAATCCTTACTTACACTTTCTGTTTCTCATACCAGGGGGACAGTGCAGTATGTGTGTCCTATTTATTTCACTTGAGAGTATGGTCTCAAAGTGCCTCCATCTACCTAGAAATATCTCAGGTTTATCCTTCTTTATGTCCAAGTAGCCCTCCAGTGAATAAAAAAGCTGTATCCTTTTTATCCATTCATTGGTTGATGGACATTTGGACAGTTCCCAAGATTAAGCTATTACAAACATGGTGTATATGTATCACTGTGACGTGATGCTTTTAGTTCTTTCAGGAAAATATCAAGAAAGAGAACTGGGCCAAATGGAACTGCTAGTCCTAGTTTTTTGAGGAATCTCCACACTGGTTTCTACACTGGCTGCACCAGTCTATACTTCTACCAATAGTGGAGAAAAGTTCCTTCCCCCTTCCCCTCCAGCCCTGTTAGAATTTGTTGTTGGTTGATTTCTTGATAATAGACACTCTTTCTGGAGTGAGATGGAACCTCAGAATTGTTTTAATTTGCATCTCTTGAGTGACCAATGATGTTGAACATTTTTCATTTATTTATTTGCCATTTATATTTCTTCATCTGAGAATTGTATATTCATCTCAGATGCCCATTTTTGTATTGCATCTTTGAATTTTGGGGGTCTGATTTTTTTCAACTCTATATGTTCTGTGTATTAGTGCTTTATCTGAGGAGCAACTAGCTAATTTTTTTCCCCACTCTATGAGTTGTCTTTTCACTCTGGTGGTGACTTCTTTTGATGTGCAAAAGCTTCTTAATAAGACTCCAGTTGCTGATTCTTTGTAGTATTTACACTACAATCCCAGGTTTTTCATGAAGCCTTTGCCTACAGAAATGTCTTGAAGAGCTCTACCCATTCTCTCTTCCAGAAGATTTACTGTTTCTGTCTTAATATTTAGATCTCTGATCCATTTTGATTTTAGTTTGTGCATGGAGATAGACATGGGTCTAGATTTAGTCTTTGGTATGTGCAAGGCCAGTTTTTACAGCACCATTTATTAAAGAGTATCTTTCTTACAGTGAACATGTTTGGCCCCAAGCTGGCTGAAACCTTGGGAAGAGCCCAAACGCCCATCAGCTGGTGAATGGATAAAGATGAGTGTTTTAGGCAACGCAGTACTACTCTGCCATTGAGAAGGACACGCCAGGGACACTTCTAGGAAAGTGGGTGCACCGGAAACCATGCTTTTAAGTAATTTGGACACACATGTAAATACCAGTTTCCCTGGTGTGAGAAAACAAAAGTGTAAATAAGGATAAAAATGTATAATAGGTACTGTGAAATAGGAAGAAAAGGTTCAAATGGGGAGGGGAACAAGGGGGGGGACAGGAAAGAAAAGTAAAAGAATGGAAACAAAGCTTTTGTAAATGGGGAGGGAAGAAGGGGTGCAAGGGAAGATGGGGAATGGAAATAAATCAAGTTATGTCATGTACAGGTACAAATTCTGTATAATGAATGTGATTCTTATATATATCTAAAATATGTCAATAAATGAAAAATAGGGTTGCTGAGTGTGTTTGGAGTTGTTTCTGCATCTTTTAATCTGTTCCATTGATCCATAGGTTTGTTTTTTTGTGAACACCATGCTTTTTTTTTCACAGTAGTATAATTTAATCTGATAAAAGCCAACTATGACAGACCAACACCAACATCATATTAGTCACAAACTGAAAGCTTTCACTCTAAAATCAGGACTAAGACAAGGATTACTATCACCATTCCTATACAGTATTATTCTGCAAACATTAACCAGAACTATTGAACAATAGAAAGAAATAAAAGGGACAAGGCTAGGAAAGTAAAAAGTAAAATTATCATTATTTGCACAAGACATGATACTCTACACAGAAGATCCCAAAACCTCCACTAAGATTTAATAATAAGATTCAGTTGCATAGCTGGATACAAAATAAACACTCAGAAATCAATAGCATTCCTGTACACAAATAACAAACTCACTGAGAAAGAAGTTAAGGAAACCATATCTTTCATGATAGCATCAAAAAAATGCAATACTGAGGAATCAATCTAAAGAAGGAAGTAAAAGATCTCTACATTGAAAACTAAAGGAAGTAAAAGATCTCTACATTGAAAAAGGACATCAAAGAGGATTGCAGAAAATGGAAAGATATTCCTTCCTCGTGGATAGGAAGAACCAACATTGTTAAAATGCCTATATGTCCAAAATTGCTACATAGATTTAATGTAATCCTGATCAAAATACCATTAGCATACCTTACAGACCTAGAGAAAACATTCCAATGACTCATCTGGATACAGAAGAGACCTAGAGTAGCAGAAACAATCCTGGGCACAAGAGCAAGGCAGGAGGCACCACAATCCTTGACTTGAAATTATACTGTGGAAATGGAGCTTTTTCAAACCAAAAGGTAAGCTAGACTCAAAGAGAGCAAGGGCAAGGAGGGGAAGGGTCAAAAGGAACTAAGATGTTTTGTACACGTGCAAACTCCCCACAATAAATGTCATCACTGTGTATCACATGTTCTAATAGAAAATAAAATCAAATTTAAAAAAGCACACTGTGATTGAAAGAGCCATAGGAGCGAAGCCACCGAGAGGAGAACGGGCACAGCTCATGTAGTGTCCTGGGCCGACAAAAACAAAGATGTGCTATCACTGGAAGAAGAACAAGGAAGTTTTTATTGATCAAGAATCTCAAATTATAAAAAATAGTGTTTGAGTGAACACTACCAATGCTGATCAAGAAACAGTATACCAATATCAGAAATAATAGAAAAATACGAAAAATGTATGCCAACAAATTGAATTAGATGAAACTGACAAATTCCTTGAAATATTTAGCAGAAGAGCATCTGCACAAGAAATAGATCTACTGGGTTTTCCTAAATGTATGGTTGAAAGATAAACTTGGGTACAGTAACAATTTTAAAGAGTTCACTTAAACAATGCGCATAGATTTATGAATCATGCAGTAAGAAAAAACAAGCAATTCAGCTTTCTACTGAGAAAGTACAAGTGGAGGTTTTTTAACATGTTCAAAGAAATGAGACAAAGATGGATTTGATTGTATAAAGCAAAATATCCTTAGTGAGAAGCAAATTGGATTTTTTTTCATTGGTTAAGTTTAAAGTTCTTGTTACTGTTTAAATTGGCCTTGGTTTGCTTATATAAGAACCTAGGACTCTGGTTCATTTTAAGCTATTGGAGTCTGAATTAAATTTAGTTAATGATCTTTTTTTTTTTTTTTTTTTTTTTTTTTTTTTTTTTTTTTTTTTTTTTTTTTTTTTTTTTTTTTTTTTTTGTCTTTTTGAGGCAAAGTCTCCCTGTGTAATTCAAGCTGGCCTTGAGTTCAGTTATGTAGCCCAGGCTGGTCTCAAATTCACAACAATCCTCCTCAGCCTTCTGAGTGCTGGGATTATAGGCAAATAGCAATTTTAGTTAAAAACATTTTTGGGGGAGTTGATGAGCCCAAATACTTTTATAGGTGAATTGTACTAGATAATGAAGGAAGATTTAATGTTAATCCGCAGAGAGAGAGAGAGAGAGAGATCTAAATTTACAGGTGATCAGCACTGCTGCAATACCAAAACCAGATAAAAATCATAAAAAGAAAACTATGTACAGGTTCTGAAAATAGAGTTGAAAGCCTCAGCAAATTATTATTATTGTTATTATTATTATTATTGTAATTATTATTAGTATTTGAAAGAGGCTCTCCCTCTGCAGCCCAAGCCGGCCTTGATTTTGTGGCAATCCTCCTGCCTCAGCCTTTTGAGTGCTGGAACTACAGACATGCATTGCCAGAGCTGGTTTAGCAAATTATTAACAAATTAAATTCACCAAAATATAAACAAGATAAAATTGTGGTCAAGTGGAGTTAAACCTAGGAGTGCAAGAATCCAGAAGCACTAAAAATATCAACTTAATCCCTTATATGAACATACTAAATGAAAGAACAAACAAAATGTAAAATCACACACACACACACACACACACACACACATACACATACACACAAACAAAACACATAACAATCATTAATTTCTAAATAAATACAGGAAAAATTGGCAAAATTCAATGTTCATTCATGAAAACATCATTAGCAGTCTAAGAATAAAAGGAAATTTCTTCAAAATATTAAAGAATATTGTAAAGAAGGCTGTAGCATCATGCTTGATGGTCAAATATAGTATATTTTCTGTTGAAGATTTTGACCAAGTCAGTAGTCAATGTGTTGACTAATTCTATCCAACACTTTACTGGAAATTCTAAGTGTAGTAAAGAGAAACATAAATAAAAGGTAGAAAGATTAAAAATAAATACAATCTCTTAATTTTTAGCTTACATGATAATCTACACAGAAGTGTTTGAAAGCATATATCTAAGAATTAATATTTCAATAAGTAGGTCATAGGCTACAGAGTAGGTCATTGTAAAGTATTAGGCTACAAAGTTAATATATATAAATCCAATTAACTTTGCACACATTAACAGGCACCAACTGGAAATTGAATTAAAACCATATCATTTAAAGTAGTCCCTATAGACATGAAATGTTTGGGATAAACCTAACAAGGTAATGGGCAAGATTTATACTTCAAAAGTCTACATATCTGAGAAAATTGATGAGTTCCTAAGTAAATATTTAGATAATAAGTTCAATCTTTCTAAGATGTCAAATTTTCCAAGCTCATCTATAGATTAAATGTAATTGCAATCAAAGCTTGTAGGTTTTTCTCTGTAGAAACTGACAAGCTAATTCTAAAATTCAGATGCACAAACAAAGAGAGAAGAAATATATGTGAAGGAGTTAGTCCACCTGAAGTCAAGACTGATGTTGAAGTAAGGATAGGTACACACTGATGAAACAAAGCAGACTGTCCAGAAATAGAATCACAATCACACACACACAGAAACCAAAAGTGCCAAGATAGGTCAGTTTGAAAATATAAAATTTTCAACAAATGTTGGTGGAATCCACTTGCTCTCTATGTGTACGAAAACCAATATTAACTCTTACTTTATATCATGTATAAATTTAACTCAAGTTGATTATATGTGTAATTTAAGCTATAAAACTTTTTGTAAAAACACTAAGTAGTGCTGTTTTAGGTTACTCAAAACCTGCATTGATAAAACAGAAAAGGATTCAATAATGAAATTGATGACTGGAATTTTATTGACTTAAATGCTTATGCTCATTTAAAAAGACATTAAAAAATAAAAATAAGTTGGGCATGATGGTACACACTTGTAACCCTAGCACTGAGGAGGCTGAGGCAGGTGGATCACTGCAAGTTTGACGTCAGCCTGAGCTACAAAGTGAGTTC
This sequence comes from Dinomys branickii, assembly GCA_004027595.1. Taxonomy (NCBI): domain Eukaryota; kingdom Metazoa; phylum Chordata; class Mammalia; order Rodentia; family Dinomyidae; genus Dinomys; species Dinomys branickii. The sequence goes on along the minus strand of PVLD010016600.1, from coordinate 29,245 downwards.
AAGGCCAGCCTGAACTGCATAGTGAGACCCTGTCTCAAAAAATCCAAAAATAAATCAACAAGCAAACAAGATTAACAAAGAGGGATGAAATACTTAGAAAAACGTATCTGTGATAATGGATCAATATCTAGAATGTGTGAAATCTTATGACTCCACATAGAAAAACAATCCAAATAAAATTTATCACAAAAATGCAAAGACATTTCAGTGAATAAGATATGTGGGTGGCAAATAAACACACAGCAACATGCTCATGATCACTGTTCATCAGCAAAAGTGCGAGATAAAACCACAGTGAGATGCACTACAGGTTCACTAGGTGGTGCAATCAAAAAGTTCAGTTAAACCAGATCACAAGCGTATAAGAGCAACTTTGAACACTCATATACTGTTGATGAAATACAGAAAGTTAAAGCAACTTCTGAAAGAAGTTTGGACATTTTTGGAAATCCAACTCTACCTGGCCTTTGAGGGATCTTGTACACTCTTGCTTGGTATGCCAAGAACTTATGCTCCTGGGCATTCTACATTAGTTCATTTCTCATGGTTGAGACCACAAAGAACAACCTTGAGAAATAAGTAATGTCTCTTCTGGGATAAAAGGCAGGCTGCCTTACTGCCTGGTATAGAAGAGGTAGCTCCCCTGACTACAGTGCTCTCCTCTGACTCAACCCACTGCATGCGTAAGCAGTAAGCCTCCCTAACTTCTGCGTGGGATTTGGTGCACACAGTGAAGTGATACAGAAGAGCCCATGCTATCAGATGGTGTATAAATAATAAAGCTCTCTGTCTCTGCCTCGGAAACATTTTGTCTTCTACCAATAACTATAAAATAGTGATATGCTGCATTGTTATACTGTAAAATTAATCCTAGATTTTGCAGCAGGTTTGAATGGATAAACTTTGAATGGATAAATAGATTGTGTTTACCTGTAGCATACTACTTAGCAACTAAAAGGAATAGACTAATGCCATATGCAGCAGGTGACTCTCAGAAGCACTTCGTTGACTCCCACATAGAAATTTTCCACACTGTATAATTCCATGTATGTCACATTCTGGGAAATGGAAACTGTTATGGTTTGTGTCTAAATGTCCCTCAAAGCCTCCTGTAGTCAGAGGGGGAGCTTTAGAGAGGTGGCTGGATCTAGAATGTTCAGTGTTGAGATCAAGAGCGTGTGATTACTGAATCGGTCCACTGAAGGGTCTGGCATGGTTCTGGCTAGGATTAAGGGTGTGAGTGCTACCGCCACACCAGGGAAGGCAGCCTGCATACAGCGTAAGTGACTCCAGAGGGCTAGTGTGCTGTCTCCTGTCTGCTTACCGTGGATGGTCTCCTCAGCAATGCTCCTTCTGCCACCCACCCTGCCTTGGAGCCAGCCTGCTATGGACTGAAACTCCCCAAACTGTGAGCTGAAATAAACTTTTCTTCCTTTAACTCTAGCTGTCAGGTATTTTGTTTCTGTAATGAGAAAACTAAGACAGAAATCTCTAGGGACAAAAATCACCTGATTCTAAAGATATGGGGATATTGGGAAGAACTGACTGCAAAGGGGGATGGGAACACTTTGGGGCGATGAGATATTATACAACTGGACTATGGCAATTACGTATCTCTATAGATTTGTCAAAATTAATTGACATTTACACTTTTAAAAGATGTATTTTACTGTATCGTAATTATACTTCTATAAAAAATGTTAGCTGGAATGTCTTCAAACTGTTTTTGTTTTTACTTAAATTGATATGTTTGTTAGAAACTTAAACGCTTGGCCGACAAAGCAAAATGAGAAATGTAAATTTCTTCACACTAGCCAGCCAATGCACTGTAGGAAAAAGCATGTGTTTCCACAAGTGAGGATCCTGGGTCTAAGTTTTGGCTGTCTTTCTAACCAAGGCCGTGTCTCAAAGACTTCTAGGGTCTGACTCACTTCAGAGCCACAGTGAGAAAGTGGGTGATGGATGATTTCCGAGGTGAGTTTTAATATTTTATTGGTCCTTCTAGAGCATTAAGAATCACCCAGGCAAATTTCTTCTACTCAGCAGTGATTGCCTTAAAAATCCTCTGATATTCACATAAGGAATAGTAGAATGCTAATATGTCATAGAGTTTAGTAGGCTAATTGAGAGAGATTTAGTTAATTGTTTAAAATAAATGTCTCACGTCAGCCTGGACATGGTAAAATGTAGTCATCAATAGGAGTTAAAGCAGTTTCTGATCATCCTTCAGACTTTGTCACTGGATGCACTGACACTCTTCTTTTCGGTTATAATTGCAAAGTTTGGCTCCCTGCCCGGGTACAGTTTGCTCACTTTCTCACCGGGGAAGCTGAACTCTTCTCTCAGATGTGGTAAGAACTGAAGTCCACTGAACTTCATGCCTCTTTTTTCTTTTTTCTGGTATAAAATGAGAGTCTTCATAAAGGTTCACAGATGCCAAGTAATTCAACTTGGGAGAAGATATAAAAGGACTCAAAGCATATTTGTAGATGATACTAATTTGATTGCTTACTCTATAGAAGAGTTTTCTCCCAAATTCTTGGCTAGTGGAGATGCACCTACTGAACCCTTGATGCACTCTCCTAGGCATTCACCCACTCCAACTCTATCTTATTAAGTTGCAGCAGTTCCTAAGTGTCATATTAAAATCTGTGATGTTTCAAAATTTATTGGTAGATTAGTACCTTTCACAAGAAGCTTGCCAACTCCTTTTGTCTTTATGTGTCATAAAAGTATATGGATTTCAAACTGAAATTTTCATAACAGCCACAGGGAGGACTTGTTTAAATAAGGTTGTTTGTACCTCAACATCAATGTGATTAAGTATTTTTGTGGTAGGATTCAAGAAGCCTTTTTAAGCAAACCCATGGCCAACAGGGGATTTTGTATTTCCTCTCATCTCTCTTCTGACTATATCATTTCTATGGATGACACTTCAATGATGCACATTCCCTGGCTTTTTCCATTTCTTCTGGCAAAATGATTGCACAGAGTTCCTCATTCTAACCCTTAGAGTAGCATCTTAAGCCCTCCCAACTCCACTGCTGTCTTTCCAAAAGCAATTCATGCTTGATTTACATTCTATAGCTAATCCACTCAAAAACACTTCAAATCCTAATTTCTGTTTGGTAAAGTTCAAACCTGACAATCAAGCTTCTTTATCATCCAAATATCCTGAATAGCAAGTATTATGCTATCATCTTTATTTTTCCTGGAATATCATAATTTGTAGTCCCCACCTGGTAAAACCTTATTCAATCCTCTATTTTTTTTTATTTCAAACACTATCTCCTCCATGTAACAATTTCTAATGTCCTAAAGTATAGATCAAAACTCCCACAGCATTTTGTTTATGTCTATCATAATTCACTGTACTTACTATCCAGTAGGCATTTAACAAGTGATAAAATAATTACATGATTAACTCTAACTTCTTTGACTCCTTCTCTCCTCATCTCAATCATTCTACCATTTTGATTTTGAAGTAGTACTTATTGAAATAAAACAGAGAAAAAAATCTAGTAAACAGAAATAAGCCACGGATGAGCCTCCACACAGGAAACCCACTGGTATAACTAGAACCGAGACCGGAGAATAACACCTGACTAGTAGCCCAGAACCAGCCGTGTGGTGCCTTTCCACTTTCATTCCTCATGAAAGGAAATAATTAAACTTGCTCCTCTGCCCATACACTACCTTCTGCATGCAGATCACACTGTCTGCTCTGTTTTATGCTTGGCTTCTTGACTGCTGCCTTTTGTCAAATTCATCTACACTGCTGGATTTCAGACATGATTTCTTTATTCCAATTTCTACATAACAACCCATCGTATAAAAGTACAGTTTACATAGCCTTCGAATTGCTTCCAGTTTTTTACTTTTCCTTTTAATAGTACTATAAACATTTTATACATTTATTTTGGTGATTCCTGTAAACAGTTTTGTGGAGTATATATCTCAGAGTGAAACTTCTGCTTAGAATATTGAGGCTTTTCTTTTCTGTACAATGCATTAATACACTTCCATCAAACTTACTGTTACTACTTTGACTCGGGCTCAGATAATTTCTAATTAGGATTATGAAATTGCTTAAAAATTGGGTCTTTCTGATTCTATCCACCTATATGGTCCCTCTTGCCCAATATTGGCAGAACACATTTTCACCAAGTTTTTAACTGACTGAAGACTTTTTATAGAATTTCTGTTACTTACTGAATAAAATTAAAGCTATATACTTGGCATAGGATTTTCTTTATATTCTTGCCGTGCTAGCTTTTTAGTCCCATTAATCTTATTAACATAGGCTGTATTTCACATCAGTGATGGAAAGTTGCATTGTAGCTCTCATTGTGCAATATTTAGTCAATGAGGATCTTAACTGGAGTATAGAGGTGTTTTCTTTTTTTGATTTTAGGGATATTCTTTGTTTACAGATTGCTCTCACTAGGCTTTGTTCATATATAACCTCTGGCTGGCTTTTTGTGCCTTAAGGAAAATTTGACACTCCTGGCATTAACATAAATGCTATTGGAGACCTTAGTATTTTAGTGTGAGTTGCTGAAGGTTCTGAATGTTGTGTTTTTCCTTTCTAAAGTTAGAAACATTGATCTAGAAGTTCAGGTGGGCTGGGTCTCCAGACAGGATTAAGCAGTACAGGCTGAACAATTTCATAAGATTTCATGAAAAAGACCTGCTAAATAATTACTGGCGTTATGATTGGAGACGGTGATATTGTAATAGAGGGACTCATGAAACAACGAATCTCTTGAATTTCCAGACCTTTTTCCTGTATTGCAGAGGAATTTTTCTTAAACAGCAGAGACTGGAAGACAAAAGTCATGACTATTTATGATGAAAGATACTGTGTGTTAGCAAACTAGGAGTTTGAAAGCAACTGAATTAGGAAAACTGATACGAGCCACAACTTGGAATTTGTCTACTTAGGAGAAAAATAGCAATTACTGTGGAATAAATGGGCCATGCCTGTGAGTTCCATTAAGGTAGAGAACAATGAGAGGAAAGGTAATTGATCCTAGTAGGCAATTGATCAAATTTAGGACCCTGTGAAGAGGGAAACATTTGACCAAGTAAAAAGAGGGTAGATAAAATAGTCATGGACCAAAGATCAAAGAAGGTGGACAACAGGAATTGAGAATGTAATAATGGTAGAGATTTTTTAAAATAGGAGAGTGGAAGGCTGTCTAAACAAGGTTTTCTCAGATTTTGTCTTACCCAGAAACTCAACTAATCTCAAGTACATGGGAGGTTGTAGATGGGCAAACATGCCTTGCTCTCTAAATTGATATGCATAGAAGCATGGGGACATGTATATGGAGTGATTCCTGGTTGTCAAAGACATGTCATTTATAGGATTTGACCCAATTTTCTTCCTCACTAGCATCAGACTCAGTTTTTTTTTTTTTTGGTTTGTGAATGCAGATGGAGAATAAATTATTATATTACTTAGGCGCTGTTACTGGATCACTAGGCTTCTAGACTATAGTAGGATTTAGACTAAGTATCATCTTGAGTTCTTATTAAAGTCCAGATTTTGAGGCCCCTATCAGACCTAGTTGACTTAGGGATCTCTGGAGTAGAAGGGAGAGGGATGCAACTAAAACAACACTTTATGAAATAAGCAGACTTTTTGGTTTATTTTTGCAGGAAAAGTTGAGCACACTGTTTATACAGGGATCACAATGTGATCAAAATGGGTTAGAGCGAGCAACGGGTATGGAGTCAATGAAGGGACTCCTGCCAGAAGTTCGGCTGAACTCAGAAAGGTTGAGAGGTTAATGCTGAGGGGGTTGGAGCAGTTCATTGTGGTGGTGAGTAGATGACTCAAGTCAGAAGAGTAAGGAATGAGATGGCATGAAGACATCTGATCTAGGCAGCGGGACTGAAAGGATTTTAAGCAGTTAGAATAGATTTTTGAGTTGCTTCACAGGGAAATGTGGCCTGCAGGCTTGTTTAATAGTCTACAGGATACTTTCAAATTGGAACACAATTTGATCAGGAACTCCAATTATTGTGATGCTTGCCCAGATGAGACCAAACCATTCTTTTTTTTCAAGAGCTTGCAGCATTCTATTCATAGGAAGCACCGTGTCTACACCCTGGGTTGCTATTTAGCCTGTATTGCCAAACATTAATTTTTTTCTGGTCATGGACTTAGTCCTTTGTGTCATCATCTGTTCAAGTGTGCTTGAGTGTGTGTGCACATGTCCATGTATGCACATATATTTAGCCACACCTTCTTTGTCCATAATTGGATCTTGTCTGGTTGGAGACTCTGCCAGTGTTGATACATCTTAAAGCTTATGCATAACTGTTGATAATTTAGAAATGTTAAGAATTTTATGTTTAAGAATTTAATGCATGATCTATAAGGCAAAGGTTTTAAAAGGGAAGAATATATTTGTTTTCAAATATAAATTCAGAGGTCTTCCCAGTGCCTTCTCATTTCTTGCACTTATAAATTTCTCAGCTTTATAGTATTTTATACTTTATAATATTTTGTTATAAAATGTATTTGTGTACTGAAACAATTTATTCAATAATTAATACAGCCTTAATTTGATATTAAATATAAAACATTTATTATATTGCATTTAGAAAGTTATTGTCATTAGTGATATTAAAGTCAGTTTGCATCAATAATTATTTCTATTCCCATATTATAATCCCTTCCACCTTGCACAGCTTACTATATAAGCTACAGTTCATCGTAGGAATTGCTAAAATATTTTCTTTTGAATAATTCTTATTATGAGAACAAGATTAAATATCATCTTCCACCCCTATTTTGCAATTAATATAGCAGTTCCTGTCTATAGCCACTGGGAGGTAGCACGTGTACTGTGTTTTCGTTACTTCAAGTATAAAGTTATGAACTATGCATTTATGCTATTTAAAGTAAATGATAGTATTTTTATTTGCATTAAACTGTACTGAAAGATAATTACTGACTATGGTGAAATTGGTGAACAGCAAAAGGCAGCTAAATACTACACAGAAGCAAATGTCATCTCTGTTTTGTTAAGAGGTGACTGTTTTCTACTGAGACAAAAATATATAATGCTGAATATTTGAATATTCTGCCATGCCCATGGCTTTCTAAAAAACCAAGTTGCAGAAAATTTCAATCTTATTTCTGATCAATTTGAAAATGGATATAAAAATAGTATGTGCCTGAGTTAGAATAGTCTTCAGTATAAGCAGCTAATTTAGAAGCCTATATACATATCCCACTGGAGATATATCTCTGTTCTGCATAGGTCTTCTGTTATATCCATTAAATTGTAACTAAAGTGCATTACTGTAAATTTAGACAGTATAGATTTAATGGAGATTCATCCTAGTAAGTAAATTTCCTCTTCAGAACATGCTTTTTCCAGCTTTTCTTAATGTGGAAATTAACCTCAAAGTGTCTTTTTCTGTAGACATTAATGCCTTTATAGTTGCCTAGTATTTAAAATTGGTGCCAATTTTAGGTATGCCATATAAAAACTTTTTTTGCTCAAAGGATTTGGAGTTAAATTTGACTAATGTGGAATTCTTACTCGTTTCTTTCCTAATGCTTAGCTACAATTCAGTAAGAATATACACAATAAACATTTTATTATAAAATCATAATTCATACATTTCATATGAAAAATCACAAAGTTAATCAAATACAAGTAATTCATTATTGTCATGTAGGATTTTTTTTTGAGCAGCGAAGGAGACTTGGATCCTTCACCAAGAATAGGAGAAATACTGCTAATTTCTATTAGTTCATTGAAAGGAACAGTGCTTATGCTGTTTGATCCATTTTGGATGCCTGTATCTGGTAATCTGAGCAAGTACCTAGAAGATAACCACTGTTGATTTTCTTTTTTAAATTTTTTTTTTTTTTTTTTTTTTTTTCGGTACTGGGGATCAAACTCAGGACCCTGCGCTTGCTAGGCAAGCGCTTATTCCACTGAGCTATATCCCCAGCCCACTGTTGATTTTCTATCATCTTGTTTTGAAATTTTGTATCACTTTTACTGTTCTTTCTCTCTTTAAAAAAAATAGAATAGGAGAAATAGGAGCTAAACTTACAAATCAACTGCTCAGCCCACCAGGATTGAGGAGAATTTATATCAAGGGTAAAAGAAGTCAAAGAGAGGGACAGGATGAGGAAGGGGGAAAATAGTCATTTTTTTTTAAGAGTGGGAAAAGATTTTCCATGAATTTTGAAGCTGCCTCTTTACACTCTTTTATGGCTTTACTTTTCCCTGTCAGCCTCATGACCACTGTGAGCTCTCAGGGTCCTGGGGGTGTTATTTAGCATGCAGGTAATGAAGGTAGAGGTTGTCTGGTGGTCACTCTGGCTAGTTATTTAGGTCTAACCAGGTTCTGCTACCCTAGAGGAATCCTGAAGAGATTCCTTTGGCCAACAGCCATCCTGTACTGTCCTACGAGATAAATAAGGTCAGGGCAAAGTAGAAATGTGGCTGAAGTAGTCATTGCAAGATTAGGACATGGCAAAATATCTACCCTTTCTTATTTTCACTCTTACAAGAGATGCTGAGGACAAAGTTGTGGCATTAATAGCTTTTTAAAGTGAAGATGGGCACCATTAAAGAGCCCATTAGCAGGTTGAAGGTTTTCCTTAGCTAATCTTCAGTAGTTTTGGTTTGTCGTGTGCCCAGCTGTTGATATCTTTGAATAAGTGTATGTCCTCCAGTTTTTACTTGTGCATGATACAAAGTAGCTGAGCATGAGTGAGCCTCAGAGTAGCTACTTGGGTGCCCAGAAGGAGCAAAACCCAAGCCACGTTTGGTGAGATGCCTTTAACAAGCCGTATGTCACCCTCATTAAGATAATTTTCTTCATCAAAATGCAGTCTTAATTTAATTGTTGAGAGTTTGTATGAAGCAAACAAGACAAAACACCCCCCCCCCCGGAAAACAGAAAAAGCAAAAACATTATATGATTGTTGGATGAACAAAAAAGAGGAAGTATCTTACGTTAGACATGATTAAGAAATCATGGAGTGTCTTAAAATGGCATTTTTAGGACTCTCCTTGCTATCGATTTAGACATTTAGAAAATCTAAAAGGTAGTATTTTGTTTACAACATTAAATTAATAGCTACTATATTTCTATAGTAAATATTTCTTTTACACTTGTTATTTTCCAAAAATATAAACTTCTTGACTTTTACAATGAATTTTTAAAAGAGAATGCCATATGCTGGTTTTTGCTATGTGATTGTAGTTCTTTGGGATTCTAGTAGAAAGAATAACAGAGAATACAGTCATTTTACCTTTTAACCTGGAGATTTCTCTTCTTGTTCCACAAACCTTCCCAAAAAGAAATAAACCATCTCTATCTAGCTCTTTGAGTCAGCCCTAATAATAATTCCAAATAACTAGTATCCAAAATGTAATCATCAGAAAGAGAACGGAAGCCCTTGTGATGAACCAGTAGACGTTCCTCACTGATTCATTTAGTCTCTATTCTACTGAGAAACAAACTAGTGTTTCTGACACACTGAACATTCATCACAAAGGGTTCATCCCCCAGTGAGCTTACATACTTCTGTCCTTACCCGTTATCAGGGATATCCTGTGTGCTGGTCAGGGTTGTGAGTTCGCGTAACAGAGCATCTTCTAGCTAGTTTAAAGAGGAAAACTATATCTCTAAGATATAAGCTAGTTTATTAGACCTCCATGAAAGCCAGAGTAGTATGGTTTGTGGCAAGATTACCCCAACATTCAGTGGGGGGGACTGGACCAATGGCACAGAAGCAGGACTGTGAACACGACCTCTGTTCGCTTCACACACCTTACTATTGCATCTAAGATGATCCTTTTGAACATTGTATTAACACCCTAGTCCATGTCTGAAGACCCTGTGGCCTAGAATACATATAGTTTCCATGTAGTCTGCCTTTAGCAGGCCCAACCTAGCAAAATTTGAATGAGTTCTATGAAAATTCTATGTAGCCATAAAAGTTAAGGTTTGGAGTTACCAAAATACAGTATAGAAGCATGTGCTTCAGGTTTATACTTTAATCTTAGAGACTCGTGTTTCTTGGGGAAGTACATGGTTGGGGTATCATACCAGTTATGTGGTCTAAGAGGGGCATCGGTTGGAGTCTAGAGAGTCAGGGACCCTGTAGCTATTGAAAACCAAGGTTAATAACCCTCACTACCATTAGAAAATCAACTTGCATACTGTTTAGTGACAGAAAGAGAATCTAGGCCACTTACCTTCTGCTTAAAGCGCCCTCATCTTAACCTCAAGGGAACATGACTTTCAGAAAGTGTGATTCATCTTGTGCAAAATCCCTCAAACTCCAAAAGAAGGGTCAATATTATTGCATGGCCTGAAGGACATACTCAACTGACCATTAGTCTTAAGAGTGAACTGGGTTTTTCTGGTACTGTTGTACCAAAACCACTTATGTCAGTTGCATTTATTTTGCGATGAAGTGATTTAAACAAATATAAACCTATGAAAAGTAAACAAATAAACAATTGTTAAACATCTTGACTACTTTGTGCAAACTTTAGGAAAGTGAGTCGTTTTTAAAAGGCTGTTAAATTAAGTGTGGGTGGAAAAATCATTAAGCTTTAAAAAAGAACTTATAGTGAGATTGCCTCTCAAGTGATTTTAGGTTAGGTCTTGATTCAATTTTACAGAAAGCAACATTTGAAATCAATACTAGATTGCTCATGATGGGTATGAATAATGAAGGAAAGACAACACATTGCTTCGGTCAGCAGATCTGAGTTTAAAGAAAAGATGTTGGACCTAAATCAACAGATCACCGGCACAACATTTATTGTGTTTTTTGGAAATTTGGGAGAAAAAATTATAATTCTGATGCTTAGAGCAGTGATAGCCACTTATCAACCTGAAACTCAAAACCTTACAGAAGTATTGAAGTGACTCCATATTTCATTTTATGATTCCTCCCTAAGTTGTCTTTTTATGAACCAACAGATTTATCTTGATCTCATTGGAAAAGGTGAATTTCTCAGTGCATTTAGGCAATTGAAATTATGGTTGTAACTTGAGCACGTGCATTATTTTGTCTTCAGTCCAGATTAATTTTCTACAGATTTGGGTATATCATTTTTAAGAAATGGGTGAAAAAACAGACAATTTATGTTTGTCAAATGTTCAGAGGTAAAATAAAAAAATATAGAAATTCCTACATATTATTACTTAATTTATCTGTTGTAAAGAAGAGAGATTAACAACTTTTTAAAAATACTTGCTATGTTTACTATTACTAGTAAACATATTTATTACTATTCTTTACAAAACAGAAAGTGAAACAATGATGTAGCTAATCATCTTTTCCCTCTCATCATATTGTACACTCTCAAGATCCATACATACTATGCAACTTATTTGCTTTTATTTCTGAATTATCACTGTACTCAGCCATCATTCAAGTTACTAAATATTTTGAATGCATTCTGCTGTGAAATCAAGGCCTTTAGGGCACAGCTTTCTTCTATTGTTTTCCGTTATACAATTTGCTCTGCCTAACATATCATTTCCAAATCTTACCATTTACCCAGCCTCAGTCTTCTCGTAATTGTTTCTTCCTATCTTCATCGCTTTTTATTGCTGGGACAAAATTTTTGACATCCACAATTTAAAGGGTGAGAGTTTTATCCTGGGTCCCAGTTACAGCTCCCAGTGAGCTGGCTCCAAGGCAGAAATGGTCTTGTGGAAGGGCAGAGAGTAGTTGCTCGTGTTGCGGAGGCAGAGAGAGAGGAGAGGAGCAGTGACGGTAGGTCCACCCTTCCAAGTCACGGTGTAGAGGCCGACCTCCCGCGAGGGCTCACACCCTAACAGAAAAACAGTGTGACGTCATCTGTGGATTAATCTATGGAAGGGTACAGCACCCATAGGATCTAACTATCTTCCAAAAATTCTACCTTTGGATACATGAAGACTTTGGGAGACCTTCTAGGTCTAAAACATAACAGGAGCTCCCTGTGTTACTTGCCTTCCATTTTTGTCCTTGATTTGATTTAACTACCTTTACTAATCATTGATGTTGTTGCTGAGATAAACTCTTGTGCATAATTTTGCCTTGATGAACAACTGCTCATAATTGAGAATAACTCACTCTATGGCCACTTTCTACTCTTTTGTATCCTGCCTAGTTGTTAATTGTTCCAATTCTAGTTCTGCATTTTCCATTAGTCACCTGCTGAACCCAAATACATGCATTTTTCAAAGGACTGAACTATCTCAGAATGTAACTACTAATCCTTTTTGGTCCTGGGTATTACTCATCCTCTTTTGGTAGAACTCTGTTATATTTATTTTCAATTTGTTTTGTTGAACAGCCCATATTTGTCAAACAAATTAATCCTGTCTTGTCTTTTTTAAAGCTAAGTTCCATCCCTTATACCTCCTGCACATTTTCACCAGTCAGTATTTCATGCTGCTGCATATAATAAAAAACCAACTAGTAACACTTACTTAAATAATTAGACACTTGTCATTGATTTTTCCTCTATTACAAGGAATCTTCAGCTAACAGGTGAATAAGAGTTTCATCACCTGAGTACTATGTATAAGACCCACAGTCCTATTTTTTTAACTCCCTATATAACTGAACCTGTTACCTTTATCTTTTGGGTAGTATGGTGGCCACTTTGGTTTTATCAATGTTTTAGCCTCTTCTTCATTTCCTAAAACATACTCTTTATGACTTTGAACATTTTTAACAGTCTTGTTATGAAACAATTGACACATAATAAACTGTACATATTTAAAATAAAATATTTTAAAACTGATATATAAGCACATACATGTAAAACTATTATACATACCTGTTATTATTGAAGAACCTTTTATGTATGTTACATTTCCTTCTTCCTCACCTTATCCATTGTTAAAGAGCTAATTAAGTGTTTTCTGTCTGTACAGGTCAGATTACATTTTCTAGAACTTTACTAAAGACAAAATCATCTGGTACATACTCTTCTTATTATGGCTTCTTCAACTCAGCATAGTTCTGAGATTCATTTACAAGGTATATATAAAAATAGAGAATTCCTCTTTATTGCTGAGTAATTCCACTTTTCAAGTACACCACACAAAATGAATGAATGGATTCATTCATGAATTTTCAGGTATGCCACATTAATTCATGTCACAGATGAACATTTATTCATTCATTCACCTGTGGAGAGATATTTGACTTTCTTTCAGTTTTGTGTTGTTACAAACAAGAGAGGGATAAACATTTGCATGAAAGTCATTATTTATATAGACATGCGTTTTTTTCACTTGAGATAGTAGGTCATACAATAAATACATGATTTATGAAGTTATTACAAATTATTTAACCTATTTATTATATTTTATATTATACAATAAACTATATTAACTTGTATTATTGTGAATATGTGTATTTTAGAATGTTTTTCCAAAGTTGGTTTTCTAGTTTTGTTCTTTTTTCAAAGGTAGTTTTGGGTATTTTAGGTTTTTTATTTCTACATGAAATTTAGAATGAATGCATCTACTTTTACACAAAATATTGACCCAATTTTGATTGAGATTACATTACATCTCTAGATCAGAGATCAGACATCATTAAAATATAGTTTTTGGTCCATGAATATAATCTTTTCTTAATTTATTTAGGTCTCTTTAAATGTATCTCCTTGATGTTTTATAGGTGTCTGCAAAGTCAGAGGCCGTTTTTCTTTCATGAAACACTGCTACATTCTGAGAATAGAGGAAGCACTAGAAGCCCTTTGCTCATGAGGCTTCATCTCTATCTTTATGAAAGAAAAACTTACTGAAACACATCTCATTGGTATAGTTATTCCTGTACAACCGTGGAATGTAAGAGCATGGACATCTGAAAGGATGAGCATTTCTAAATACTAACATAAAATGTCAAGAAAAATATATAGATGGGTAATTTCCCATTTAGATTATAATAATATATATTTCAAACATCATAGCATATTTTATTGCATTCACTCTGCCATAGAGTGGCAAGACTTTTTTTCACCTCTGATATAGCAGTAAGGCTTTGCTTTGCTTGAATATTTACATTTTTAAATCTAAAATATTGGTTCTGAAGCCATGTGTTATCTAGGATTGAGCCATGATATTTCTGTTTTCTTTGGGTTTGTTTTCCCATTGAATGCATCTTTAAGATGAATGTATTTGCATTTTATCTTATCTTGTTATCTTTTTGCTATCTTATCATAGAAAGGGTCCAAGCAATTGCAGATGTTTATCTGATCTATTTGGGTTGGTTTTAAGAGAGAATCAGTTATTAAAACCTGAGGTACTATCAGAGTTTTGGGTAGATTTACCCTAGAATCACATGGATCCATAGGTAGAAGATGAGAAGAAATACTTCCAAATAAGTGGTAGAGTGCTTGCTCAGAGAACTGATGGACATTTCATCTTATAAGATGAAAGGCCTTTGTCACACAATGTGGCTAATATTGAGGATTGAGACTAAGAAAAATATTGTATTTTGTTTCAAGGGTTTCTTGTGAACACATAAATATTGATAAAATATATATACTTTAGTACATCCTCAGAGGTTTTTTTATTTTAAAGACAATGAAAAACAATAACAAAATAACAACAACATAGGCAAAAACAAAACGAAGCAAAAACAATAAAAATTATACAGCGTTTCAAAACAAAATGATAGGAATTAACAGTGGGTATTATATTACATATTGTTATCTTCAGCGAAGTTGCTCAGATTACTAGATGTAAGAATGCAAGAGTGATCAAACCAATAAAGAGAATAAAAAATAATAATAAATGTTAGAAACAATATAGAGCTTCACTAAACATGATGATAAGAACTCACCAGTGGTTGTTATACTGCATATTGTTGTCTTCAAATTAATTGTTCAGATTACCAGAGATATATCAGGTAAAATTGGTCAAAAAATTAAGCATTAGTCACTCCTTTCAATAAACCATTAGAGATCAGCAGTACAATTATCCCAGCTATCCTTCTATATACATATATACATGTGTATATGTACATGTATATTCTCGTCTTTCTTTTTCTCTTTCCCTCATCCCAGTTGTTTCTTCTTTTGAGCAATTTATTTCTCTTTCATAATACCTATTGTACTTTTGGGGGTTTATTTACTCTTTCAGCTTCTTACACTAGAGAGACAATATGATGTTTACAAATGTAGGTCCAATTTATTTCACTTATGAGTATGTCTCTAGTTGCATCCATTTACCTATGAAAGCTTCAAGTTTATCTTTTGTATATGTGAATAATACTTCATTGTATAAAAATACCACATCTTTTTTATCCAGTCCTCTGTTGCTGGGCATTTGGGTTGTTTCTAAGATGTAACTATGACAAATTGTACTGATATAAACATGGGTGCACATGTATTGCTGTGGTATGATTTTTAAATTTCTTTATTTTAAAGATTTAAAAAACTAACAAAACAACAATGAAAACAAAATAAAAATAACACAAAAACAAAAATGAGACATGACCTCAAAACAAAATGATAGGAATTAACAATGGTTGGTATATTACATACTGTTATCTTCAATGCAGTTGCTCATTCCACCAGATGTAGGTATGTAAGATTGATCAAACAATCAAACACCATAACAAGTAATAAAAAAACAGGAAGTTATTCAGAGCTTCACCATAAAAGATGGTAGGCATTCAACAATGGTTCTTATACTGCATATTGTTGTTTTCAGATCAGTCACTCTGATTATCAGATTCAAGCATGCAAAATTGGTCAAGAAAAAAGAAAATTTTAAGTATTGACTGTTCAGTAAGCCAGACATCAGCAATACAACTATTCCAGCTTCCTTGTATATACATATACATTTTGTTTTTCATTTTAAAGAGAAAAGAAAAAAACCAAAATAAAAAGAACAAATACATAACAAAGCAGCACAGAGAACAATAAAAATGATACAGAATTTCAAAGCGTAGTGGTAGGTTATTAACAATGGTTGTTATATTACATAATGTTATCTTCAAAATGTTCGCACAGATAACCAGATGTAAGATTGATCAAACAATTACACATCAACAGTTTCTTTCAATAAACCAACAGATATTAGTAAGACAATTATCCTAGCTATCCTGTTTATACATATACATATCCTCTTCCTTCTTTCTTAACCCCCCTCCTTAATCCCAGTTGCTTCTTCCTATTTGAGCAGTTTCTTTTCCCTATCACCATATCTATTGTACCCTTCAGATTTTATTTACTCTTTCAGTTTCTTATAGTAGGGAGGAAATACAATGTTTACACATGTGAATCTGATTTATTTCACTTATGCATATGGTCTCTAGTTGCATCCGTTTTCCTATAAAATCCTCTAATTTACCTTTCTTTATAGCTGAATAATACTCCATTGTATAACAATTCGTCCCTTTATTATCTGTTCCTCAGTTGATGGACATTTGTGTCATTTCCATGATTTAGCTTTTATAAATTGCTCTGCTATAAATATAGGTGCACATATATCACTGTGGTATGATGTTTTCAGTTCTTCTGGAAAATTACCTAGGAGGGGAATAGCTGGGATGAAAGGTTCCTCTAATCCTAGTTTACTGAGGAATCTCTATACTGATTTCCACAGTGTTTGCACCAGTCTACACTCCTACCAACAATGGAGAAGAGTTGATTTTCCCTACAGTCCCTCCAGCATTTGTTATGGGTTGATTTCTTGATGATAGCCATTCTTTCTGGGGTGAGATGGAATCTCAGGGTTGTTTTAATAATTACATTTCTTGAATGACTAATGATGTTGAACATTTTCTTGATGTATTTATTTGCCATTTGTATTTCTTCATGTGAGAAGTTTGTATTCATCTCACATGCCCATTTTTGTACTGGGTCTTTGAATTTTGGGGGCCTGATTTTTAAAAATTCTTTATATGCTATAGACAGGACTCCTTTGAGCGACAGTTGGCTAAAATTTTTTCCCAATTCTTTGGTTTTCTTTTCACCCTGTTGGTGATTTCTTTTGATGTGCAAAAACTTCAATAAGATAACATCCTAGTTATTGATTCTTTGAAGTATTTCCTGTGCAGTTTGGTTTTTGCTCATGAACTGTCTACCCCTATGTCTTGAAGACTTCCACCTACATTCTGTTCCAATAGATCTAGTGTTTCTGTTTAATATTTAGATCTTTAAGCCATTTTTGAATTTATTATGGTGCATGGTGATAGGCTTGTGTCTAGTTTTAGTCTTTGGCATGTGAAAGCCAGTTCTTCCAGCACCATTTATTAGAGGGGCTATCTTTCTTCCAGTGAACATGTTTGGCTCCCTTGTCAAAGATAGGTGGTTGAGTGTCTCTATGGTTGTGTCTGCATTTTTTAGTCTGTTCCATTGATATTTAGTTCTGTTTACTTGCCAGTACCATGCTGATTTTATCACAGTAGCTTTGTAGTATAATTTTACATCAGGGATTGTGATACTTCTGCCTTGCTTTTGTGTCCTAGGATTACTTTTGCTATTTTCAGTCTCTTCTGGTTCCAGATGAATTTTAGGGGTATTTTCTCTAGGTCTACGAGTTGTACTAGTGGTATTTTTATCAGAACTGCATTGAATCTATATAATAATTTTGGGAGTATGGCCATTTTCACAATGTTCTTTCTTCCAAACCATGAGCAAGGAATATCTTTCCATTTTTGGAAATCCTCTTCAATCTCTTTTTTCGGAGTACTGTAAATTTTCACTGCATAGATCTTTTACTTCTTTTGTTATATTGATTCATAAGTATTTCAGTTTTTTGGATGCTATTGTGAAAGGAGTGGTTTCCTTCATTTCTCTCTCAGTATCTTTGTTGTTTATGTATAGGAACGCTGTTGAGTTTTGAGTTTTGACTTTATATACAGCTATGCTACTGAATTTGCATATTAAATCTATGAGCCTTTTGGTGGAGATTTGGGGTAGAGTATCATGTCAGCTGTGAATAAAGATAATTTCACTTCTTCCTTTCCTATCTTTATTCCTTTTATTTCTCTATCTTGTCTAATTGCTCTGGCTAGTGTTTTCATAACTATGTTGAATGGGAGTGGTGACAGTGGACATGCTTGTCTTGTTCCTGATTTTAAAGCAAAAACTTTCAGTTTTTGTCCATTTAGTATGATGTTGGCTATTGGTTTGTATTAGATGGCTTTTATCGGATTGAGGTAAAGTCCACCTATTATATTCTGTAGGTTTTTAAAAAAATCATGGATAAGGGTTGGACTTTATCGAAAGCTTTTTCTGCATGTATTGAGATTATCATATGATTCTTATCTTTGGCTCTGTTGATATGATATATTACATTTATTGATTTGAGTTTATTGAACCATCCCTTCATTCCTGGGATGAATGCTACTTGATTATGGTATATAAGATACTTTAATATTTGCTGCACTCTCTTTTCATTAGGAAGATTGGCTTGTAGTTCTCTTTTGTGTTGGGTGTTTCCCTGGTTTTGGTATCAGGGTAATACTTACTTCCAGGAATGAGTTGGGAAGTATTCTGTCCCTTTTAATTTCATTAAAGAGTTTGAGAAAAATTAGTGTTAAATCTTCTCTAAATTCTTGTAGAATTCAGCTGTGAATCCATCAAGACCTGGGTTTTTCTTCATTGGTAAGGTTTTAAAAATTCCATTTTCAGTTTCCTTCACTGATATTGAGTTATTAAGGATGTTTATATCTTCTTCATTCAGCTTTGGTAATCCATATTTACCTAGAAATTTGTCCATTTCCTTTGTCTTTTCCATCCTATGAAAGTAAAGATTTTAGAAATAAATATTGATGAGTTTCTGAATTTCTACAGGATCTTTAGTGATTTCATCCCTTTCATTGCTTATTGCATGTATTCCAGTTTTTTTCTTTCCTTTTTTGGGATATAGTTGGCTAGGGGTTCATCAGTTTTCTTTATTCTTTAAAAGAACCAACTCTTTGATTCATTAATCCTTTGTATTGCTTTCTTAGTCTCCATTGCATTAATTTTTGTACTGATCTTTATAATTTCCTGTCTTCTTTGGGCTTTTGGCTTTAGGCTTTGGGCTTGACTTACTCTTCTTTTTCTAGAAGTTTGAGGTGTAGCACAAGATTGTCTATTTGTTCTCATTCTGTTTTCCAGATGTGGGAATTCACCACAGTAAATTTCCCCTGAGGACTGCTATCATTGCTTCCCAGAGGTTTTGATAATTTGTATCTGCATTTTTATTAGATTTTATTTTATTTTTTTTTGCGGTACTGGGGATCGAACTCAGGACCCTGCGCTTGCTAGGCAAGCGCTTATTCCACTGAGCTATATCCCCAGCCCCTGTTAGATTTTAAATGTTGTTTAATTTCTTTTTAAAGTTCCATCCATGGTCTATTGGTTATTCAGGAGGGTGTTAGTTAATTTCCATGTGTTTATGTGTTTTGTGTGATTCTTTTGTCAGTAGTTTTCAATTTCATTGGAGTACTGTTTGATAGTATGTACTAGATAATTTGAATTGCTGTCCATTTACTTAAGCATGTTCTATATGTTCGTAAATGGTCTATTTTAGATAATGTCCCATGTTCTCCTGAGAAGAATGTGTATTCTGATGTTGTTGGGTGGAACACTCTGTAAAGGTCTACTGAGTCCATTTGTTCACAAGTTTGGTTTAGTTCTGTTATTTCTTTGCTGTTTTTTTGTCTAGTTGATCTATCATTTTGTGACAACAGGGTATTAATATCCTCTGGTATGATTCTGTTACTGCTTATTTGATTTTTCATGTCTGTTAAAATTTGTCTTACATAGTTGGGTACTCCTGTATTTGGTGCATAGATGTTTATGATTGTCATCTCTTCCTCTTGCAGTTTTCCCCTAACAAGTACCTTTTGCCCTTCTTCACCTCTTTTGATCATTCTTGGTATGAAGTTCACATTATCTGCAGAGTAGCTACCCCTGCTTTTTTCTGGATTCCTGTTACATGGAGTATTGTTTTCCAACCTTTGACTTTCAATCTATGGATTTCCTTTTAAGTTAAATGTTTTTCTTGTATATGGCATATTTTTGGAATTTGTTTCTTGGTCCACTCTGGCAGTCTACTTTTTTGGCTGGTGAATTGAGACCATTACATTGGGTATAACTGATATGGCTTTCTCATGTTATTTTCCTGCTGTTGGTTTCTCCTTTTCCCCTCTGTTTAATTGTTTGCTCTGCTTGCTGGTTCATTTATATTGTGTTCTTGAAATTGTGGTCATTTTTATGTATTTCTAAAATATTTTTCAGTAGTCTTTGTAGGGTTGATTTGGTGCTCCTGGATTTCTTCAGTTGTTCTTTATTGTGGAAGTATTTTATTTCTCCATTAATTTTTAAGGGTAGTTTTGCAGAGTACATCAATCTGGGTTGGAATTTGTTTTCTTTAAAAACCTGAAATACTTCCCCCCAAGCTCTTCTTGACTACTTGATTTGTTTTGAGAAATCTGCCATGATTCTGATGCATTTCCTTTATGGATGACATCTTGATTTTCACTGAAAGTTTTTAATATTCTGTTCTTTTGCTGAATTTCTGGAATCTTGGTCAGTATATGTGTGGTCATGATTAATTGGGGCTCTATATGCCTCACTTATCTGTATGTCTGATTCTTTTGAGAAATTTTCTGCTATTATTTCTGCAAGTAGTCTTTTCATGTCATTTGTGTTGACTCCTGCTGTTTTGTTGATGCCTATTAATGTTATATTTTATATTGCATCACCTTGCAATTGTTGAATTGTTATTTCATGGTTCCTTGTTATTTTTAAGAGTTCATTCCTTTCATGATTGTTAGCTTCAAGGCTGTATTCAAGGTCTGAAAGTCTATCTTAAGCTTTGTTCATGTGATTTTGCCAGCTTTTGATGGAATTTTCAATTTCCTGGATATCTTTTTGAATCTATGTCATGCATTCTAATTCTTTCCTATATTTTTCATTCAAGGTTTCCATCATTTTTCTGTGCTTCTCCATTTTAAAAATTTAAGTCTTCTTTAGATGTGCTGAGCAATTCTTTCATTATGCTTGTCATTTCTTTTTTTTGCCTGAGAGATTATTTCTGATCTGATGTCCTCTATGACCTGATGGAGTTGTTTCTTTTCTTCAGTTGCTATCATTTCAGAAATTTCAGGTGCATGGCTTCCAAGCTCTTCTGTGTCAATGACTCCTGGACTTGTTTTCAGTGGAACGGAAGTATGAGATGTATTTTTCTTTGTCATTTTGTCTTTTTTAAGATCTAGATGTTCCCTGAAGCTCAACCTCAGTCCCGTGAGGGTGTGGAAATGGTGGGTCAAGGAGCTTAAGTTCCCCAGTGCTCAGCATCATTCCTGAGACACTATGTGGGGGAAGGGCACAGTTGCCGTGGTTCTTCAAGCTTTCCAGGACTCAGTCCAGCTCCTGTGAGTGTGTGGGTCAGTGCAGAGTCATCACTGAAGCCCTCAAAGGTGACTGGGGCTCGTCCTGGCTCCCATGCTGGTGGGGGAGGTGCTGGGGCTGCTCCCTGAGGTTGCCTAAGTTGTCCCAGGTATGGCCTGGCTTCTGCAAGTGCACTTGGGTGGGCAGGTCAAAGTCACTGAGGCTACTGAAGCAATCCAGGACCCAGCACAGTTCCCACGCTGGTGGTGGGGGGGAGGGAGCAGTTACTGAGGTTACTGAAACTGTCCAGGGCTTAGCTCAGCTATTCCTAGGTGATTATTATAAACATCTCCCTTTTGACTTGTAAACTTTGCAAATGAATAAATCTATCAAATTATTATGAATCAGAAAGAACTTTGCCTTTTAAAAATTACCCTTTGATTAAATAGATAATAACTATAAACAAGTGCTATAAAACTACTGTTAAATACCATAAATAACAGTGTGCTGAAAAACATTTTTGATCATACATCTCTTCATTGTTTACTCTAATGTTATTTTATGCTATAGCCACATAACAGAGTATAGTAGGAAAAATTAATTTTCACCAAAGTGAAAAGAAATTGTTCTTTTCCATTCTTTTTGAAATTTGCTCTGGATCAGTAAAGATAACATACATCATTCTGAAGCTCTCACACTAATTCTGACAATAGCTGAATGAACTTGCACAATTTGCACCATCAACCTTGTTTTCCTAATCTGTAAAGTACAAATAAAAGTCTTCTGGGAATTTGGTGGAATAGTGAGTAGCAGAGAAAGAGTCTCTCTGAGATTTGATGTTCAGGCACTGGAATATAGAAATTAGAGGAAGAGAAGAAGGAGAAAAATGGGTGCCCTAGATCCAGGAAGTATCTGATGCAAGAATTGAAGCCCATGAGAAGAGTGAAGAGAGAAACTTCAGCGGAGGAGGTAGCAGGCGGTGCCTTCTCCTTCACTGCATGGGAAGGAGGCAGCTCAAATTTGCAGCCTCTGGAGATTACAGGCAATCCTAGAGGCCTCTGAGGAGAGATGAGTCCATGGAAGAGAGAAGTGGTTATGGAGAACTGCAGTGGCTGTTGAGTGGTGCAGAGGTTCAGATGTCCTGTGGAAGAGAGTGATTGGTTGGGAGCCATCACGGAGAAGGGCTAACTGAGCTGAACACAAAGGGTACGTTCTGGCTCCATCTAGTGGCCTCAGTTAAGTTCAAGATATAGAAGGTGCACCAACTGCTGCAGACTGAATGGGTCTGTTTCCAGCCTTACTGCCATAAAACAGCATGAACTTCAGAGGAAAGAAAGGTGTAGGAACATTGGGATTACCCACTACCCTTGTCATAAAGTTAATACTGATTTGCTCAGATTGATCAACATAGATCTGGACTCTGTCCATATTGTCCACCAATGAAAACAGAGACACACATTGAAGTGGATCTTATTTTTTCTCTCTCTTTTCATGTTTTTGGGTTTTATTTTTTCATTTCTTGTTCATATTTTTATATGAGTAGGAATATGGTTTCTAGGTTTTTTGTAGTTCTATATTCTTTTTTATTTCTTCCTTTTCTCCTTCCCTACTGACTTCTGCATTAGTTTCCTAAAGTTTGTGTGATCTTTTGTCCTCCAGCTTTGCTTTACTCTCTTCAATTTCTCTATTTTTCCTCTGTTCACTCCTTTTAAATTTTCTCCCCTGAAGGTAAAATTGGCACATAGAGGGCTTATTTACCACATGAAATTTTCTGGTTTGTTTTAAATTTTATTATATAATTATAAATCTAGTTCATACAGTGAAAGGTGGCAAATTAATAGTTACCTATGTTATCGGTATTAGCTTGGTCTATTGATTTTAATCTTGAGAATGTTGAAGTGCACAGGGAGGGCCTGGGTTCCGCAGAGCATGAGGCTGCTAATGGAACACATGCAACCAATCTGATTTAAGGAAGGCAAAGAGGTAAAATGGTTAAATCCTCTGTGTGCCATTTCGTAGGCTGTATTTGATGCTATTATTATTATTGTTGATTATGCCCATTAGCTAAAGTGACATAATTACTCTAATCAATTTTTCTTCCTGGTATACCAAGACTGAGATTCCTTAAAAATACTATAAAAGTACTATAAGCCAGTGACAAAGAAGCATGGGCTGGGCAAAGTGGGCATCAATTTCTCATCTGCAATAAATTGAATAGGTAGGATCTTGCAACAGACTTAAAACCAAAAGCCAGCTGCATGTGGAAGACACCTCTGAGAAGTAGTCATTTTCTAAGAGATCTAAATACTAGCAATAAAGCTACTCATCATAGGCAATTTACAAGCATCAACCCAGGAATTAAAGTAAAAAAAAAAGAAAATGAGAAAACACTTGAATAAGATGCAACCCCTGAGGTCCAGCACACCAGAGGAAAACCTAAGGGCCAGTGAGGTGGGACAATCTGAAAGCCACTCTTCTGGCCTCTCTGAAGTGGTGACAGAGGCAGTAACAAGGTAAATGAATGAGGCTCTAGAAAAAGTCAAATTAGAAATGATTTTTCAAATAACTACAGAGATATCGACCACAATGAAAGACATGCTTAGTGACTCTAGAGCAGAGACAGATAAAAAACAGAGAAGTTTAGGAAAATGATGGAAAGTATGGATACCCATCATAGGAAAGAGATGGAATGCATGACCAGCAGATATCCAAGAGACT
This sequence comes from Dinomys branickii, assembly GCA_004027595.1. Lineage (NCBI taxonomy): Eukaryota > Metazoa > Chordata > Mammalia > Rodentia > Dinomyidae > Dinomys > Dinomys branickii. Next base: position 5,180 of record PVLD010016600.1, on the reverse strand, counting down.
GAAAATTCCACTGAAAGTATATACAGCAAGATGAGCTACTGTGAGGACAAACTATCAGATATAGAAGGTAAGACTCCATAAACACATAGAAATTAAATAACACCCACCTGAACAACTAATGGGTCCCTGATGAACTTAAAGAAAAAATTAAATGATACAATTAATCAAAAATGCACTACAATATACTGGAAGCTGTGGTATGCAATGAAAGCAGTCTTAAAAGAGAAATTCTCACATCAGGAAAACAGAATGAGTACAAATAAACAGCCTACTGTAGCACCTCAAATTTCTAGCAAAAGAAGAGCAAGTCAAGTCCAAAGCGTACACAAGGTAGGAAATTATAAAGATTAGAGCAGAAAGTAATGCAACAGAGATTAATAAAACAGTACAAAGAATTAATGAAGCAAAGAGTTGGTTCTTTGAAAGAATAAATAAAAATATAACCCTTAGTCAACTTTATCAAAAAAAGGAAAGAAAAGACTCAAATTCATGCAGTGAGGAATGAAAAGGGTGAAATCGCTACAGATCCTGTGGAACTTCAGAAGTTTGTCAATACCTACTTTGAAAATCTTTACTCACATAGGATAGAAAACACAGAAGAAATGGATAGATTCATAGATATGTATGAATTATCAAAGCTGAATGAAGATATAAAAATCTTAAATAAGCCAACATCAGCCAATGAAATTGAAAATGTAATAAAAAACTTAGCAAGAAAAAAAAGCCCATGTCCTGATGGATTCACAGATGAATTCTACAATAAACTTAGAGAAGATTTAATATCAATTCTTCTCAAATTCTTTAGAGAAATACAAAGAGAAGCAATTCTCCCAAACTCATTCCTGGAGACAAGTATTATCCTGATACCAAAGCCAGAAAAAGAACTAACCAAAAGAGAGAACTAGAGACGAATCTCCCTCAAGAACATAGATGCAAAAATTCTCAATAAAATACTAGCTGATAGAGTGAAGCAAATCATCAAGAAGATAATACACCGTAACCAACTGGGATTCATCCCAGGAATTCAGAAATGACTCAACATATGCAAATCAATAAATGTAATACACCATATCAACAGAGCAAAAGACCAAAATCACATGATCATTTCAATAAATGCAGAAAAAGCTTTTGACAAAGTCCAACACTCATTCATGATATAAGCTCTGCAGAAAATCAAAATAGATGGTTTTTACCTAAATATTACAAAAGCCATCTACAACAAACCAACAGTAAACATCACAGCAAGTGAACAAAAACTGAAAGCTTTCACTTTAAAATCAGGAGGTGACAAGGCTGTCCAACGTCACCACTCCTATTCAACATGGTTATGGAAACACTAGAGCAATTAGACGAGAGAGAAATAAAAGGAATAAGGGTAGGAAAGGGAGAAGTTAAACTACTATTATTCACAGATGACATGATACTTTACATAGAAGATCCCAAAACTCCACCAAAAGACCTCTAGATTTACTAACCAAATTCAGTAATGTAGTTGGATACAAAGTCAACACTCAAAAAGGAGGGTTTCAGAAATGGGATAATATCCCTTGCTCATGGATAAGAAGAACATAGCAAAAATGGCCGAACTCCCAAAGTGTCAGTTTAATGCAATCTTGGTCAAAATACCATTGTCCCAAATTGCCGTGGTGAGACGCGGGAAAGCCCCGAATGCTGGGCACTAGAGATGCTCTGTGCGGGGAGGTGGCTTGGCTGGGTCCGAGCACCCTGGGGACACAGCCAGCTTGATCCCTCCCACCTCCCGAACCGGCACAGCTTGCCAGCGACTCCCATCAGAAATCGGCTTTTTAGCAGCGGCAACGCGGGGCTGTCTCGGATCTCGCATGCATCGGGCAGGCTATGCAGCCAAGGCCCTCAGCGGTTTGCAGTCTGTGGCTGAGGCGGTGCGAGGAGCACAGAGGAGCAGAGCATCCTGCTCCCTCCCCCAGACCCGGAGAGCACGAGGAAACAGAAGTGGCGGGGAGTGGCAGATCACGAGCATAGCGCAAAAAACTGGCACTTTGGAACCTTCCTGCCTGCAGGGACTCTAAAAACTGGTGAGCTATCTGCGTTCGCCACCAGATCACTAAGTGGTGGAGGAGATCCATCCCTATACCTGCAGGGAACCCTGGGAGGGCGGGGGAGCGGTCTTACACACCCTACCCAGGTCTCTTGGTAGGGAGTAGCTCACCCGAGAAACCAACATCTGAAAAGCCTTTTAAGCGGAACTCTCAGCAGAAAGCTTAAGGGACATTCTTCCGAAGAGAAGGAGTCATTGGAGCAGCTTCTGCAGCAGACCTTTGCCTGGTGAACTGCCTGGGTAATTTATTGCTCAATATTTTGAATCTGATACCCAAAAATGGGAAGACAGAAGAACAAAATGCAGTCTCAGAACTCAACCCCACCCAGAACAAGTCCTGAATGCGAGGATACAGGGGAACTAGGAAGCCACATACCTGCAAGTTATGAAATGATTGCATCCGAAATGAAACAACTCCAACAGGCCATAAAAGAGCTTAAAGCAGAAATAAGCCACATACCTGCAATGATCTCTCAGACAAAAAATGAACTGAAAACTATAATGGAAGAAATGTTCCGTACACATACAGAAGAAATAGATAAAAGATTAGAAGAAAATAGGAAACAAATGGAAACGTTACAAGAGCAATTTAGGAATGAATTACCAAGAATGAAACAGGTCCAAAGAGATTGCCAGGATTTAAAAACTTCCACTGAAAGCTTGCAAAACCGCTTAAATGAAACCAAAGATAGAATTTCAGACCTTGAAGACAGTATGGCAGCTTATGAGTGTGAAAGGAAGGATCTCATAAAATTATCAAAGACACAAGAAAAATCAATCCAACAGCTGCAAGATGAGGCAAAATGCAATAATATTCGAGTAATAGTAGTGAGTGAAACAGCATGAGACCACACAAACGATATAAAAAGAATATTTGCTGAAATAATAGCAGAAAATTTCCCAAACAAGGTAAAAGATACTGAGGTAGAGTTAATCGAGGCATATAGAACCCCAACGATCCATAACCCAAAGAAAAACACACACAGACATATAATAGTCAAGATCCCAGATATCCAGCAAAAGAACACAATATTAAAAGCTGCTAGAGAAATGAAACACATCACCTATAAAGGAAAGCCCATCAGAATCACAGCAGACTTCTCAACGGAAACCATGAAATCAAGAAGAGCTTGGAGTGAGATATTACAGACTCTGAGACAAAACAACTTCCAACCCAGACTGATGTATCCTGCAAAACTATCCCTCAAATTCAATGGAGAAATAAAATATTTCCACGACAAAGAACAACTGAAGAACTTCATGAGTGCCAAACCAGCATTGCAAAAAGCACTAAAAGATATTCTAGACAGAGAAAAAAGAGACCACAATTCCAAGAACAACGATAGAAATAACTCCCTAAACAGAACAAGAAATTAAACAGTCAGCAAAAGCAGGAAAACAACAACAAGTAAATAACATGACTAGAATAAGCCAACATATAACCATGATAACCATTAATGTAAATGGCCTCAATTCACAAGTCAAAAGGAAAAGATTGGAAGAGTGGATTAAGGAACACAACCCAACAATATGCTGTATACAGGGAACACATTTTACTCAAAAGGAAATCCACAGGTTGAAAGTTAAAGGTTGGAAAACAATTCTCCATGCAACAGGTCCCCAGAAAAAAGCAGGGGTAGCTATTATGTTTGCAAACAATGTAAACTTCACACCAAAAACAATCACAAGAGATAAAGAAGGCCATTACATACTAGTTAGGGGAAAGCTGCAAGAGGAAGAGGTAACACTCCTAAACATTTATGCACCAAACAATGGAGCACCTAACTTTACAAGTCAAATCTTAACAGACGTGAAAAATCAAATAACTGATAACACTATTGTAATAGGGGACCTAAACACTCCTCTGACACAAAGAGGCAGGTCAACTGGACAGAAACTCAGCAAAGAAATAACAGACCTGAACCAAAAGTGTGAACAAATACACTTAGTAGATGTATACAGAGTGTCCCACCCCACAACATCAGAATACACATTTTTCTCAGCTGCACATGGGTCTTTCTCTAAAATAGACCACATTCTAGCCCATAGAGCATATCTACCTAAATGCAAAAGAATTGAAAATATCCCATGCATATTATCGGACCAAAGTGCAATGAAATTGGAAATTAATGACAAAGAGAACTCCAAAAACCACATAATCACTCGGAAATTAGACAACAACCTCCTGAATAATCAATGGGTCACACAAGAAGTTAAAGAAGAAATTAAAAAATACCTACAAGTAAATGAAAATGCAAGTACAACCCACCAGAATCTGTGGGATGCAATGAAAGCAGTCCTCAGAGGGAAATTTATAGCAATGAACTCATATACAAAGAAAGCAGAAAGAGAGCAAATAAATAACCTAATGATACACCTCAAACTCCTAGAAAAAGAGCAACAAGCCAAAGCAAGAGCCCAAAGAAGGGAGGAGATTATAAAACTCAGGGTAAAAATTAATGCAATTGAGATAAAGAAAATTCTACAAAAGATTAGTGAATCAAAGAGTTGGTTCTTCGAAAGAATAAATAAAACTGATAACCCCCTAGCCAACCTTATCAAAAAAAGAAGGGAAAGATCTCAAATTCATGCAATAAGGAATGAAAAGGAGGAAGTCACTACGGATCCAAAAGAAACACAAAAGATCATTAATACCTACTTTGAAAATCTGTATTCCCATAGGATAGAAAATACAGAAGAAATGGACAGATTCCTAGAAAGGTACAAATTGCCAAAATTGAATCAAGAAGACGTAAAAATCCTGAACAACCCAATATCAATTAATGAGATTGAAAATGTCATTAAAAACTTACCCACGAAGAAAAGCCCAGGCCCTGATGGATTCACAGCAGAATTCTATAAAACATTCAGAGAAGATCTAATGCCAACACTCCTCAAACTCTCCAATGAAATCGAAAAGGAAGCAACTCTCCCCAACACATTTCTGGAGGCAAGTATTATACTGACACCAAAACCAGAGAGAGACCCAACCAAGAAAGAGAGCTACAGGCCAATCTCGCTAATGAACATAGATGCAAAGATACTCAACAAAATACTGGCAAATAGATTACAGCGAATCATAAGGAAAATTATACACCACGAC